>MCJB01031991.1:223078-265130 GCA_002018475.1 Nicotiana obtusifolia | reverse complement strand
ATTCGTTCGAATCTGACCCAACATGAATTTTTAGCTAAAATGGTTTTTCGGGAGATAGAGAAAGATACAAAACTCTATTATCTATATTTCAATTTCAAATTATATACCTAAGACAAGAAGAAGAAATTCGTTTTATTTTCCTAATTTCACGAAAGGAAGAACTCACGTTTGTTGATAAAGGCTTCTTGATTCGTAATCAGGAATATAGGTCAAAAAAAGAGTTATCCTCAACTTTAGTTTTGATTCTTTCTACAATTAGATCTTTTATCACCAAAGAAAGCGCCATTATTATCTTATTTACTTTGATTCCGACAAACTAACTACTTTTTTGCTACAAACACAAATAAAATAATTGAACTTAGTGCTCTACTTGATTTTGCTTGACTTTTGATTCAAACGAAAAAATGTGTGGAGCTTAAATAACTCACTCAGAACGCTTTTTAAAATTAGGAGTTCATAAAGAAATTAAGTCTATATACCACGTTCAAATTACTGGCATTATTATTACTGATCGATAAAATTCGATAAAATCCATATCTGTAAAATAAAGACAAGGGAAAATTCTTTTATGGTCAAAAATTCTGTCATTTCAGTTATTTCTCAAGAAGAAAAGAGAGGATTTGTTGAATTTCAACTATTCAATTTCACTAATAAGATATGGAGACTTACTTCACATTTAGAATTGCACATAAAAGACTATTTATCTCAGAGAGGTTTGAAGAAAATTTTGGGAAAACGTCAATGACTGCTAGCTTATTTGTCAAAAAAAAATAGAGTACGTTATAAAGAATCAATTAATCAGTTGGACATTCGAGAGACAAAAACTCGTTAATTTTATTTATTTGAAGAGTCATTTCATTTTCACTAATGTGTTTCGATTAAATTTTGATGAACTTCTTTTCACTTTCAGCAATTCATGGAAGAATGAATCGGTAAAAAACTTATGACTGCACCAACTACAAGAAAAGACCTCATGATAGTCAATATGGGGCCACATCACCCATCAATGCACGGTGTTCTTCGACTCATCGTTACTCTAGATGGTGAAGATGTTGTCGATTGCGAACAAATATTGGGTTATTTACATAGAGGGATGGAGAAAGTTGCGGAAAACCGAACAATTATACAATATTTGTCTTATGTAACACGTTGAGATTATTTAGCTACTATCTTCACAGAAGCAATAACCATAAATGGACCCGAACAATTAGGCAATATTCAAGTACCTAAAAGGGCTAGCTATATCAGAGTCATTATGTTGGAGTTGAGTCGGATAGCTTCTCATTTGTTATGGCTAGGCCCTTTTATGGCGGATATTGGTGTGCAGACCCCTTTCTTCTATATTTTTTGAGAAAGAGAATTGATATTTGACCTCTTCGAAGCTGCCACCGGTATGCGAATGATGCATTATTATTTTTGCATCAGGGGAGTGGCTGCCGATCTACCCTATGGCTGGATAGATAAATGTTTGGATTTTTGCGATTATTTTTTAACAGGGGTTGCTGAGTATCAAAAACTTATTACCCGGAATCCTATTTTTTTAGAACGAGTTGAAGGCGTAGGCATTATTGGGGGAGATGAAGCATTAAATTGGGGTTTATCGGGACCAATGCTACGAGCTTCCGGAATATAATGGGATCTTCATAAAGTTGATCATTATGAGTCTTACGACGAATTTGATTGGCAGGTTCAATGGCAACGAGAAGGAGATTCATTAGCTCGTTATTTAGTATGAATCGGTGAAATGACAGAATCCATAAAGATTATTCAACAGGCTCTGGAAGGAATTCCGGGAGGGCCTTACGAAAATTTAGAAATCCGACGTTTTGACAGATTAAAAGATCCTAAATGGAATGATTTTGAATATCGGTTTATTAGTAAAAAAAAAAAACCTTCTCCAACGTTTGAATTGTCGAAACAAGAACTTTATGTGAGAGTTGAAGCCCCAAAAGGAGAATTGGGAATTTTTCTCAAAGGAGATCAGAGCGTTTTTCCTTGGAGATGAAAAATTCGCCCACCAGGTTTTATCAATTTGTAAATTCTTCCTCAGTTAGTTAAAAGAATGAAATTGGATGATATTATGACAATACTAGGTAACATAGATATCATTATGGGAGAAGTTGACCGTTGAAATGATAATTGATACAACAGAAATAGAAACTATCAATTCTTTTTCCAAATTGGAATTCTTAAAAGAAGTCTATGGGATCATATGGATGCTTTTCCCTATTTTGACTCTTGTATTAGGAATCACAATAGGTGTACTAGTAATTATTTGGTTAGAAAGAGAAATATCTGCAGGAATACAACAACGTATCGGACCTGAATATGCTGGCCCTTTAGGAATTCTTCAAGCTCTAGCAAATGGGACAAAACTACTTTTGAAAGAGAACCTTATTCCATCTATAGGAGATACTCGTTTATTCAGTATCGGACCATCCATAGCAGTAATATCCATCTTTCTAAGTTATTCAGTAATTCTTTTTGGTGATCACCTTGTTCTAGCCGATCTTAGTATTGGTGTTTTTTTCTGGATTGCCAATTTCAAGTATTGCTCCCGTTGGACTTCTTATTCGGGATATGGATCAAATAATAAATATTCCTTTTTAGGTGGTCTATGGGTAGCTGCTCAATCAATTAGTTATGAAATACCATTAGCTCTATATGTATTATCAATATCTCTACGTGTGATTCGGTGAGGCCTAAAATTTCTCCAAATTCTTTTCTTTCTAGAAACAAAGGTAAAAAGATTTAATTGAATATATATTTTTCATTTTTATTCAGCATTTGGGTTGATAAATTAAACCAGATAGTTATATGAGTGAAAGAAAACGGCTTCTAAATTTGCAGTAAAAAGGTTGAGTCTCATTTCCTATGTACAAGAATCAAAAGATGAAAAAAGTAAACATAAGCAATAGAGATTGTTTACCCCAAGATTGGTGATTATCATGATAGCTTGAAGCGGGTTCAAAAGATCAACTGTATGGAGTTTTTACTGTCTATTACCATAGATGTATTTCCACAACGGGAGGTTGAAAGCAAAAATGAGTGGATGGTTAGGAAGACCAAGATACACAAAGGATTAATAATTTAGATTATGTAAGTTATCCAAGAGGATATTTCTGTACATAAAAGGAATTCGGATTGGGGCTTTACGTTCATAGAAATGATCAAGAAGTACTCCCCATGATTCTGATCTAGAGTATGTTCCTATCCACTGAGTAAATAAATAACTATCAAGAACGAAGTAATCTTTTACTTTGGTTAAAGGCTCTTTTTTCTGAGAAATGAGAATAGGAATAAAATAAAATAGAAATAGAAAGAAAAGAATCTAATTGCAAAAGCAAAAAGGGGGGATGTCTTTTTTTTCTTACTTTTTTCTTTTTTTGTTTTTATTCTTTCTTCCTATAATTCCATTTTGATTTCTATTTCGAGAGAGAAATTTTTTGTCATGATTCATGAACTAATGGACTCTCTAATTTTTTTCGTAATTGAAAATTCGAGGTTGAAATGTATATGTGATATTGCTATAAAGCACATTTTATTTAATGATATTTAATGATAAGGTTATTAATCAACAAAGAAAAATGAAAATTCTTAAAAGATGAGATCAATTCAGAAGCCCGTATTTATTAGTTTTAAATATAGCAGACAGAATTCCATTGGTCTAATTTGGGACCCTAGGATAGATTTTGACTCTATCTGACAAACATATCAAGATAAAGAATAGGAAAGGGTCTTTAGATTTATTTGTGACCTCTGAGGAGCCATATGAGGTGAAAATCTCACGTACGGTTCTGTAATAACGATGGGCACAGTGATGTTATCATTGACTATGATTATCTAACAGTTTAAGTACAGTTGATATAGTGGAAGCGCAGTCAAAATATGGTTTTTGGGGGTGGAATTTGTGGCGTCAACCCATCGGGTTTATCGTTTTTCTAATTTCTTCTCTAGCCGAGTGTGAAAGATTACCTTTTGATTTACCAAAAGCAGAAGAAGAATTAGTAGCAGGGTATCAAACCGAATATTCAGGTATCAAATTTGGTTTATTTTACATTGCTTCATATCTGAATCTACTAGTTTCTTCATTATTTGTAACAGTTCTTTACTTGGGAGGTTGGAATCTTTCTATTTCGTACATATTTGTTCCTGAGCTATTTGGCATAAATAAAAGGGGTAAAGTCTTTGGAACACTAATTGGTATCTTTATCACATTAGCCAAAACTTATTTGTTTTTGTTCATTCCTATTGCAACAAGATGGACTTTACCGAGGCTGAGAATGGACCAACTATTAAATCTTGGGTGGAAATCTCTTTTGCCTATCTCTCTAGGTAATCTATTATTGACGATTTCATCCCAACTTCTTTCAGTGTAAAAGACTACAATAATTTAGATTCACGACTTGTCTCAAATAAGAAAAAGAAACAAGCATAAATTTTTTTTTGTAGATATTCTAAATATGCTCCCTATGATAACTGAATTCATAAATTATGGTCAACAAACAATACGAGCCTCCAGATACATCGACTAAGGTTTCATGATTACCCTGTCCCATGCAAATCGTTTACCTGTAACTATTCAATACCCCTACGAAAAATTGATCACATCGGAACGTTTCCGAGGCCGAATCCACTTTGAATTTGATAAATGCATTGCTTGTGAAGTATGTGTGCGTGTATGTCCTATAGATTTACCCGTTGTTGATTGGAAGTTGGAAACTGATATTCGAAAGAAACGATTGCTTAATTACAGTATTGATTTTGGAATCTATATATTTTGTGGTAATTGCGTTGAGTATTGTCCAACAAATTATTTATCAATGACCGAAGAATATGAACTTTCTACTTATGATCATCACGAATTGAATTATAATCAAATCGCTTTGGGTCTCTTACCAATGTCAGTAATTGATGATTACACAATTCGAACAATTTCAAATTTACCTCAAATAAAAAATGAATAAACTCTAAATTCGAATAAAATTCCGAATTACGAAGGTTTAGTTCGGATCTAAAAGAATGAAATTTTTGCTTGGTCAATTCAAATAGTGGTTGGTTAATGAGACTCCTAGCTTAATTTAGATTGAAAACAAAACGGATTTCTATTATAGTTATAATAATGGTTTCAAAGTAGATAAATGATATCAAAAATCGATAGGTTTAAACTACTCGTTCGACGAATAAAGAATTTATAGTGGTCCAATAAAATAAAAGCATCTACATCAATTCATACCCATTACAATTTCATTCAATTAACAATTAAGAAGTATCATAAAAAATTGAAAAACTCCTTTTTTCCTGGTCAGGTCAATAAAGTCATGAAATTCTTCATTTTTGATTTTTTATAAAAAAATAGATTTATCTGACCCAATACATGATTTTCTTTCAATCTTTCTAGGATCGGGTCTTATATTAGGGGCTCTAGGAGTGGTATTACTTCCCAATCCAATTTATTCTTCCTTTTCCTTGGGATTGGTTCTTGTTTGTACATCGTTAATCTATATTATATCTAACTCCTATTTTGTAGCTGCTGCGCAGCTACTTATTTACGTAGGAGCTATAGATGTTTTAATCATTTTTGCTGTGATGTTCATGAATGGTTCAGAATATTATAAAGATTTTCATCTTTGGACCGTAGGAGATGGAATTACTTCTATGGTTTGTATAAGTCTTTTTATTTCACTAATTACTACTATTTCAAATACGTCATGATACGGGATTGTTTGGACTACAAAATCAAACCAGATTATAGAGCAAGATTTTATAAGTAATAGTCAACAAATTGGAATTCATTTATCAACATATTGTTTCTTCGATTTGAACTGATTTCAATAATCCTTTTAGTTGCTTTAATAGGTGCAATTGTTGTAGCTCGTCAATAAAAAATTTCTATTAAAACTTGAAATTCAAATAAAATTTTGTTCCTTCAATTCTATTTGAATTCCTGTTGTATAAATAGAAATACTTTAGGTCAATCTAGTACCAATGTATTTCTTAGTTCCATACTTGTTATATACTAGTAATTAAATCGGTTGAATTGTTGTTCATATTGAAAGGAGTCGAGATTGATAAGGAGTTGTTTAATGATTCTCGAACATGTACTTGTTTTGAGTGCCTATTTATTTTCTATCGGGGTCTATGGATTGATCACAAGTCGAAATATGGTTAGAGCCCTTATGTGTCTTGAACTTATATTGAATGCGGTTAATATAAATTTTGTAACATTTTCTGACTTTTTTGATAATCGTCAATTAAAAGGAGACATTTTCTCAATTTTTGTTATAGCTATTGCAGCCGCTTAAACAGCCATTGGACTGGCTATTGTTTCATCAATTTACCGTAACAAAAAATCAACTCGTATCAACCAATCAAATTTGTTGAATAATTAGTATTAATCATCTAGATTCTAATATTGATAAATCGATTTTTAATTAGCATGTTTGCTACGTAAGGTGTGATCTTGTTTGCAAAACATAAGAAATCAAAGTATTTTGGCCCTCTCTCATATCTCATAAACCAATCCAGAAGGTGGTTGATTAGAAAATAATGATAACTCATGGATTCATCAGGTATATAAATATATGGTTATATGATTCGTTTCTAAGTTTACTAGATCGAAAATTTATAACATTCAAAAACGTATAGACTCAATGTCACATTCAGTAAAGATTTATGATACGTGTACAGGATGTACTCAATGTGTCCGAGCCTGCCCCACCGATGTATTAGAAATGATACCTTGGGACGGTTGTAAGGCTAAACAAATTGGTTCTGCTCCACGAACAGAGGACTGTGTTGGTTGTAAGAGATGTGAATCCGCCTGTCCAACAGATTTCTTGAGTGTCCGAGTTTATTTATGGCATGAAACAACTCGCAGTATGGGTCTAGCTTATTGATATGTTCGAGAAAACTCTACTTGAATCCATTTAATTTTTTTAACCGACAAACCTGCATTCGAAAATCAAAATATTTTGAGTACGGGTTTTTATGGTCCAAGTGTATCTTGTCTTTACTACTAATTATTGTCCTTGGTTAACAATAATTGTAGTTTTTCCAATATTTGCGGGTTCCTTAATTTTCTTTCTTCCCCATAAAGGAAATAGGGTAATTAGGTGGTATACTATATGTATATGTATTTTAGAACTCCTTCTAACGACTTATGCATTTTGTTATCATTTCCAATTGGATGATCCATTAATTCAACTAGTGGAGGATTATAAATGGATCAATTTTTTTGATTTCCATTGGAGATTAGGAATAGATGGACTTTCTATAGGACCCATTTTATTAACAGGATTTATCACTACTTTAGCTACTTTAGCGGCTTGGCCAGTTACTCGAGATTCTCGATTATTCCATTTTCTCATGTTAGCAATGTACAGTGGTCAAATTGGATCATTTTCATCTCGGGACCTTTTACTTTTTTTCATCATATGGGAGTTAGAATTAATTCTTGTTTATCTACTTCTATGCATGTGGGGAGGAAAGAAACGTCTGTACTCAGCTACAAAATTTATTTTGTACACGGCGGGGGGTTATGTTTTTCTCTTAATGGGAGTTTTGGGTGTTGCTTTATATGGTTCTAATGAACCAACATTAAATTTGAAACATCAGTTAATCAGTCATATCTTGTGGTTTTAGAAATAATATTCTATATTAGATTTTTTATTGCTTTTGCTGTCAAATCGCCCATTATCCCCTACACACATGGTTACCAGATACCCATGGAAAAGCACATTACAGTACTTGTATGCTTCTAGCCGGAATTTTGTTAAAAATGGGAGCGTATGGATTAATTCGAATCAATATGGAATTATTACCTCATGCCCATTCTATATTTTCTCCTTGGTTGATGACAATATGTACAATACAAATAATCTATGCAGCTTCAACATCTCTTGGCCAACGGAATTTAAAAAAAAAAAGAATAGCCTATTCCTCTGTCTCTCATATGGGTTTTATAATTATAGGAATTAATTCTCTAAATTAGTTCTCTAACCGATACGGGACTTAATGGAGCCCTTTTGCAGATAGTATCTCATGGATTTTATTGGTGCTGTACTTTTTTTCTTGGCGAGAACGACTTATGATAGAATCCGCTTTGTTTATCTTGACGAAATGGGCGGAATAGCTATTCCAATGCCAAAAATGTTCACAATGTTCAGTAGCTTTTCGATGGCTTCCCTTGCATTACTAGGTATGAGTGGTTTTGTTGCCGAATTGATAGTTTTTTTTTTGGAATAATTACCGGCCAAAAATATCTTTTAATTACAAAAATACTAGTTACTTTTGTAATGGAAATTGGAATGATATTAACTCCTATTTATTCATTATCTATGTCATGCCAGATGTTCTATGGATACAAGTTATTTAATGCCCCAAAGGATTCTTTTTTTGATTTTGAACCGCGAGAGTTATTTCTTTCAATCTCCATCTTTTTACCCGTAATAGGTATTGGTATATACCCGGATTTCGTTCTTTCATTAGCAGTTGACAAGGTCAAAGTTATTCTATCTAATTTTTTGTGTAGATAATTTGGATGACTGAAATAAATAAATAAACTATGTTTGTTTTGAAAAACATTCTTGGACAATGAAAAAAAGAAGACTTTTTTTCTTCTCTTAACTCTTAAGTTAAGTAAAAAGAATGAAATTGAACTACATACGGTAGAAAACCGTGTGAATCAAATATTGGATTGATGATTCACACGGTCTGCACTTTGGTTCATACAATACGCCGCCCGCTCTTATATTTGTAATAACTTGTCTTGAATTCAATTAAATATTGATGAAAAAGAACCATAACTATGTAACCCTATTCCTAAAAGATTGACCCCAAAATAGCATATCCAAATTATAAGAAAGCCTATAGACGCTACAATTGCAGAATTTGCACCCCGCAAATTTTTATTTGTTCGAGTATGTAAATAAATTGCAAATACGATCCAAGTAATAAATGTCCAAGTTTCTTTTGGGTCCCAATTCCAATACGACCCCCACACTTCATTAGCCCATACCGCTCCTGAAAGGATTCCTATGGTTAAAAAAGTAAATCCTAAACTAATAACCTGATAACTCCAATAATCCAATTGTTGAATCAATTGGGACATGTAATAATTTTTAGCAGAAAAAAAAAAGTATTCTGTAAAACATTTTCACCCAAGAAAAATGACTCGTTTAAAAAACCATTGCTCTTATAAAAAAGTTGTCTGTTTTTTCGAAATGTAATCACTAGAAGTGCTACTGCTAATAATGATCCACATAAAAGGGTTGCATAGCCCAATATCATCATACTTACGTGCATTATCAACTTCTCGGATTGAAGAGCAGGTACTAATATTACAGATTGGTGTATTTCAGTTAAAATACCTGACGTAGCAAAGCCTTGGGTAAAAATAGCACTAGGGCCAATTATTTTACTTAAAATTAAAATATTTTTTCTAAATACGGAATTATATGAATAAGGGAGAAACTCCATGAAAGGAAAATTAATGATTCATATAAATCGCTTAGTGGGAAATGAACAGAAGAAATCCAACGAGTAACTAATAATCCTGTTATACAAAAAAGAGTAACTATTATGCCCTTTTCTGATGAATCGTATAGTTTTACGATTTCAACGACTAAAAGGGTTATTAAATGAATTGTAATTACAATTGAAACGATCGAAAAGGAAATGTGAGTTAATATATGCTCTAAGGTTGAAAATATCATAAAAAATCTTAAAAAAGAAGTCCTTAATTACATAATTCTAAAAAGAAAATCGGGAATTAAATTCATTATAAGATCTATTTATCCTTTTTAGAAGACGGTATGCCGCCACTCGGACTCGAACCGAGACGCATTAGCACTGCTTCCTAAGAGCAACGTGTCTACCAATTTCACCATAGCAGCCTGTCTTGAACCCATAATAGCCTATGAATAAGCAATCGTCGAGATGAGGAAGCTATTTTAGTTTAATAATGATTCAAATGGATCAATAACAATAAAAAGTTGTTCAAATAGGAATTTGAAGTTGAAGGTTCATTATTTTAGATTTGAGTTTAGAGTCTTAGTTTTTTTTATTTAACCTGGGACTTTCCTATATTTTATGCTTTCCTCGAATTGAACTCTTATAACTAAACCGTTCTATAATCAATTAAGGAATAGAGTTCAAAATTTTTTTGTTTTCATTGTTTAATTAGCTATTTCCTATTTATTTTATTTCAGAAATCTAAAACAAAAAATGGATTTTGAAGACAAAATAGAAAGAAAAGAACCTATTTTGCATCGCTCAAAATTGACAGTCATACAGAATTTCATTAAGCAATTTTCTCTATTCGGTTAAGGGCAAGATATACATGGTGATCTATATAATAATTCAGAGAAAGTAAAGAGTTAGACAAAAAAAAAAGGTTTCAGAATAGAATCAATTAGTTTCAATGAGTTCTTAACTTTCACTAATTTTACTAAAGATTTTTATATACGTTCTTCTATAGACATGGAAATATAGAATTTTTTTAAAGGAATTCTGCAAATAGGTCGATGGGGAAAATGAAACTCCCCACCTTGGAATAGAAATGATGTTTATTCTTTTGTCAACAAAAAATTTATTATTCAGTAAATAGAGGATTTCATAATTCTATTATTTTATCCATCAATCAGAAAAGTGAAGCGAGTTCCATTACGTATTGACTGGTGAGCCAATCAATATCAAATATGAAAGGGAAATCGTTAAATTATTCAATTAGATAATAATTTAATAATTTAATAATTTAAGAATAATTGAATTCTTTTTTTTAAGTTGATTCAAATTATTCGAACGTTTTATTACTTATTTATTTTTGTTTGGCATACAAAAAAACTTTTTAAATTCCCCGTAGAAAGAGATTTCGCTAACAAAAAAGCCTTTAATGCTATCGAATATCCCTTTCTTTTCCAAATATTTTTACGAATACGCTTTTGTGATGTCGAAGTGCGTTTTTTTGGAACTGCCATTTAGAAATTAAAAAATTACTCATTGTTATAGCTGGATGTGAAAGACATCTATTGTTCAAAATGAATTCTTGTTACTATTATTTATTTTCGAGCTAATAGTGTCGTCCCAAAATAAAACATTATCGAGATAGGCAAAAGATGTGTGAAAATTGCATAATACTGGAAATAAAAAAAGAAGGTCAATATGTGTTTTTTCAAGTTTTTCTATTCCATAAAATATTCATAATTGTAAAAAAAAAAAAAAAGTTCTCTATTGACTAGTATCTTTATTTCACATTATTTTTTATTCATAAAATCTATACCTATAGAATTTGCTAACCGGCTGTTCTGTAGAAAGGAAATTAGTTGAACTTAATAAAAATCAAAAATAAAATAAAGAATCCAAAAAGAACTCGATTTCTATTTATGGTTCCACATTTTATTTACATGCAATAAAATACCTCGAAAGGTTTAAAGATAAGAAATTGCGTTTTTACTTCATGAAATGAAAAACTTGAATCCCCGTTTGATTCACTAGTCAAACTTGGAGAAAAATAGGCCTATTTCAAAAGGGACTAGTAATTAATCCCTTTCATATCATTTGACCAATTGTAACTTCTTGATTTCAATAGTTGAAGTATTTAGCAAAGACTCAGAATAAGTAAGAATAGAAAATTCGATTTAAGTTTTAAATTAGTTTAAGTTAGTCCATATTTTGACTTTTTATTGACTCCTTTCAAAAGAGGTAATATCCGGTGAATCGGAAACAATTAATTAAAATTCAAAACTTTTTTATGGAACAGACATATGAATATGTGTGGATCATACCTTTCATTCCACTTCCAGTCCCTATGTTAATAGGAGCGGGACTTATTCTTTTTCCAACGGCAACAAAAAGTTTTCGCCGTATATGAGCTTTTCAGAGTGTTTTATTGTTAAGCATAGTCATAGTTTTTTCAATCTACCTGTCTATTCAGCAAATAAATAGCAGTTCCTTTTATCAATATCTATGGTCTTGGATCATCAATAATGATTTTTCTTTAGACTTCGGATACTTGATCGACCTACTTACTTCTATTATGTCAATATTAATCAGTACTGTTGGAATTATGGTTCTTAATCATAGTGATAATTATATGGCTCATGATCAAGGCTATTTGTCACGACCCGAATCCCAAACCCGGTCGTGATGGCGCCTCTCGTGAAGACAAGGCCAGCCAATTCAAACAAAACCTCGATTTAAGCAGTTAAGACAGTACTTACATATTTTAATAACAGCAAATTGCGGAAACATAGCTAACTATCCCGACAACAGCCCAAACCGGGGTGTCACAATGTCATGAGCAACTAATGAAATCCTAATAATAAGATTAGTATTACAATATCTCTGGCACAATTGTATGAAGAAAGTGGAAACAACAAGATAAAAGAGATACGAGGCTGCGGACGCCAACAGCTACCTCGTAGTCTCTGAATCAACGCTCTGACAGTCGTAGTCAATGCCTCGGTATAACGCCTGAATCTGCACACATGGTGCATGGAGTAATGTGAGTACTTCCAACTCAGTGAGTAATAATCATAAATAATGGCGGAAAGCAGAAACCACACATAAAGCACAAGGCAGTCCATATTGAAGCAATAAAACACCAATAAAACAGTAAGTCGGTGAGAATCAAGTAGAAACTCCTTTCAACAAGTGAAACATGTAAGTTTTTCAAGTAGATGACGTGAAGTAAAAGAAAACATTTAAAACCGCCCCTCGGGCTCAGTATCTTTTAAAAAGACGACCCTCAGGCAATATCATAAAAACAGTATCAGCCCCTCGGGCATATCACATGGTACAACATCAGCCCCTCGGGCTCATCACATCACAACATCAGCCCCTCGGGCTATATTTCACATCACAATGGGTACCCTGCGCTCACGTGGGGTGTACAGACTCCGGGAGGGGCCCCTTACGGCCCAAGTGCTATATCATATCTCGTGGCGGCGTGCCACCCGATCCAATTTACATCATATCCTGTGGCGGCGTGCCACCCGATCCCATTTATATCATATCTCGTGGCGGCGTGCCACCCGATCCTATTTATATCATATCTCGTGGCGGCGTGCCACCCGATCCAATTTACATCATATCCCGTGGCAGCGTGCCACCCGATCCAATTTACATCATTTAAGAAATGTCATTTAAATCTCAAAACTGAGTAAAAGTGGCTGAGTTGTAAAACAGTGGAAAACAACATGATTGAGTTCAAGTAATGAATCAAAACAGTGAGGAGACAGTGATAAATACCCTCGAAGGGTTCAAATAACCGGCACGAAGCCCAAATATGGCTATCAGCCCAAAACATGATGATATCAAATACGTTTCAATCAAATACGTAGTAAAAATCATCAATCATGACGGACCAAGTCACAATCCCCAGTAGTAAACGACCCCACGCTCACCATCGAGCGCGTGCCTCACCTCAATATAGCACTACGATGTGCAATATGGGGTTTCAAACCCTCAGAACATCATTTACAATCACTACTCACCTCGAACCGGCTAAATTCTTAGCCGGCGATGCCTTTGCCTTTTTGAATTGGCCTCCGCGCCCGTCGAATCTATCCAAAATTAGAACTAATATGTCGCAATATGCTAGGGTAACAAAGCCCACGCGAAAACAATCAATAAATACTAAGAAATCCCGAAATTAGCAAAACCCGAGCCCCGGGCCCACTTCTCGAAATTCAGTAATTTTCACCTCAACGGGTTCCTTATCTTCCCACGAGTTCAACCATACAAGATTTATCGAATTCCGACATCGGGTCGACCTCCAAGTCTTAAAATCTAAACTTAAGGGTTTTCCACAGTTTTCTCCAACTTAAATCACCAATTACATACTAGAATGGAAATAGATTGGGTAATTTGACCAAGATTGAGTTAGGAACACTTACCCCGATGTTTCCCTTGAAAATCTCCCAAAAATCTCTTCAAGATTAGCTGCAATCCGAGCTCTATAGCTCCAATTATGTTTAAGATGGCCAAAGTCCCTTCTTTCAAGAATTTGTCCAAGATGGTCTCCTTTGGATATGTTCTCAAGGCTGATTTTGCTGTGATTTAGGGTGTTTTGGAGGTGTTTCTCTTCGTGGGTAACGACAGTGGGTTTTTACATGGCAAATGGGTACTGGTTTCTATTTATAAATGGGTCAAAAATCGAGACAAAACGCACCAGTCAGGCTTAAAATGCGATCGCATATCTGTCGCATAACAGATATGCGGTCCGCATATTTGACGCGACCATCGCAAAGGTAGCCCTAGCCTTCACTGCAAATTCAGCACGAAGCATGGTTTGCGGTCCGCATGTCAAAAATGCGACCGCATTTTTTACCGCATTTTCGACATTGATTTTTGTCCAGAAATTTGCCTCGGTCTGCGGTCACAGTGTGCAAAATATGCGGTCCACATGTTAGAAATGCGACTGCATTTCACACCGCATTTCTGACCCGGAACTTTCCCAGAAATCTGTTTGAGTTTGCTACCTTATTGTGAGATATTGCAGTCCGTATTTGAGAAATGCGACCGCATTTTGACTTTGGTTTTTCTGCAGAGTTTTCTTTCCAACGATGAAATGGTCCATTTAACCACCCAAAACTCACCCGAGGCCGCTAGGACCTCAACCAGATATACCAACCTACCCCATAACATTATTCAAACTTGTTCCGACCTTCGGAACGCTCAGAACAACCTATCAACACCAATTCGCGTCGGATTCAAGCCTAAGGATTTCAAAAATCTTCTAAATCGCTCTTTTGATCTAAACCCAACTAAACCACGTCCGAATGACCTAAAGTTTTGCACACAAGCCCTAAATCTCATATCGAAGCTATAGCAACTTTCGGAATTCCATTCCGACCCTCGGATCAAAATCTCGCCTATCAACCGGAAATCCCAAAAATTCCAACTTCACCAATTCAAGCCTAATTCTACACGGGACTTCCAAAACTAATTCCGATCACGCTCCTAAGTCTTAAATCACCTCTCAAAACTAACCGAATCATTGGAACTCGCATCCGAGCCCTCTAACTCATAAGTCAACATCCGATTGACTTTTAAACCTTAAACCTTCTTGAAAGAGACTAAGTGTCTCATTTCTTAGCACATCTACTCCGAACGCAAACTATTCAATATGATTACATAAAACACGGATAACGAAGCATAATAAGGTAGAAATGGGAAAGACGGAGCGGTAACTCATGAGACGACTGGTCGGGTCGTCACATTCTCCCTCACTTAAACAAACGTTCGTCCTCGAACGAGTCAAGAAACATACCTGAAGCCTCGAATAGGTGAGGATATCTGCTCCACATCTCCCGCTCGGTTTCCCAGGTAGCCTCCTCCACGGACCGACCTCTCCACTGAGCTTTCACTGAAGCTATCTCTTTGGACCTCAACTTCCGAACCTTACGATCCAAAATCGCCACTGGCTCCACCTCATAGGTCAAATCATCATCCAACTGAATCGTGCTGAAGTCCAAAATATGAGACGGGTCCCCAATATACTTCCGGAGCATAGAAACATGAAATACTAGGTGTACACTCGACAGACTGGGTGGCAAAGCAAGCTCATAAGCCACCTCCCCAACTCTCAGAAGCACCTCAAACGGCCCAATGAATCGAGGACTTAATTTCCCTTTCCTCCCGAATCTCATAACACCTTTCATGGGCGAAACCTTCAGCAAGACCTTCTCACCAACCATGTAGGACACATCTCGAACCTTCCTATCGGCATAACTCTTTTGCCTCGACTGCGCTGTACGGAGCCTCTCCTGGATCACTTTCACCTTTTCTAGAGCATCCTGAACCAAGTCAGTCCCCAATAGCCTAGCCTCGCCGGGCTCGAACTAACCAACCAGAGAGCTACACCGCCTCCCATACAGAGCCTCATACGGAGCCATCTGAATACTTGACTGGTAGCTATTGTTGTAAGCAAACTTTGCAAGCGGTAGAAACTCATCCCATGAACCTCTTAAATCAATAGCACATGCACGTAACATGTCCTCCAGTATTTGAATGGTACGCTCGGACTGCCCATCCGACTGAGGATGAAAAGCTGTGCTCAACTCCACCTGAGTACCCAACTCCCTCTGCACGGCTTCCCAAAACTGCAAAGTAAACTGAGTACCTCTATCTGAAATGATAGAAACTGGAACACCATGCAGCCGAACAATCTCTCGGATATAAATCCTTGCTAACCGTTCTGAGGAATAGGTAGTACACACAGGAATAAAGTGCGTGGACTTGGTCAGCCGATCCACAATTACCCAAATAGCGTCGAACTTTTTCAAAGTCCATGGGAGTCCGACAACAAAGTCCATAGTGATCCGCTCCCATTTTCACTCGGGAATAACTATCTGCTAAAGTAAACCACCCGGTCTCTGATGCTCATATTTTACCTGCTGACAGTTGAGAAACCGAGCTACAGATCCCACAATATCCTTCTTCATCTTTCTCCACCAATAATGTTGTTTCAAGTCCTGATACATCTTTGCGGCACCCGAATGAATGGAATACCGCGAGCTATGGGCCTCTTCCAGAATCAACTCCCGAAGCCCATCCACATTAGGTATACAAATCCGACCCTGCATCCTCAACACTCCATCGTCGCCGATGGTCACATCTTTAGCATCATTATGCTGGGCTCTGTCCTTAAGGACAAGCAAATGCGGATCGTCATACTGACGCTCCCTGATGCGATCATATAACGAGGACCGAGAAACCACGCAAGCCAACACCCGATTGGATTCTGAGATGTCTAATCTCACAAACCTATTGGCCAAGGTCTGGACATCGACTGCGAGAGGTCTCTCCCCAACTGGAATATATGCCAAACTCCCCATACTTACTGCCTTTCGGCTTAAAGTATCGGCCACCACATTGGCCTTTCCCGGATGGTATAATATAGTGATATCATAATCCTTGAGCAACTCCAACCATCTCCGCTGCCTCAAATTGAGATCCTTCTGCTTGAATAAATGTTGAAGGCTGCGATGATCAGTAAACACCTGACAAGACACGCCATACAAGTAGTGCCTCCAAATCTTCAAGGCATGAACTATGGCAGCAAGCTCCAAATCATGCACGGGGGTATTTCTTCTCATGAGGCTTCAACTGACGAGAAGCATAAGCAATAACTCTACCCTCCTGCATTAGTACACAACCGATCCCAACTCTCGAGGCATCATAATATACGGTATACGAACCTGAGGCTGATGGTAGAACCAATACTGGAGCTGTGGTCAAGGCTGTCTTGAGCTTCTGAAAGCTCTCCTCACACTTGTCCGACCATACAAATGGAATACCCTCCTGAGTCAATTTGGTCAAGGGAGATGCAATGGATGAGAATCCCTGAACAAACAGGCGATAGTAGCCTGCCAACCCAAGGAAGCTACGAATCTCTGTGACTGAGGACGGTCTGGGCCAACTCTGAACCGCCTCTATATGCTTTGAATCAACCTGTATACCCTCACTGGACACTACATGTCCTAAGAAAGCCACTGAACCGAGCCAAAACTCACACTTAGAGAATTTTGCATAAAGCTTCTCCTCTCTCAATCTCTACAATACAACTCGCAAATGCTCTGCGTGCTCTTCCAGACTACGCGAGTACACCAGGATATCATCAATGAATACCATAACGAACGAATCTAGATAAGGCCGAAACACATTGTTCATCAACTGCATGAACGCTGCCGGGGCATTGGTTAGCCCGAAAGACATAACAAGAAACTCATAGTGACCATATCTAGTCCGGAAAGCAGTCTTAAGAATATCTGCATCCCTGATCTTTAACTGGTGATATCCGGAACGGAGATCAATCTTGGAGAACACTCGTGCTCCCTGAAGCTGGTCAAATAAATCATCGATGCGAGGCAAGGGATACTTGTTCGTGATTGTTACCTTGTTCAATTGCCTGTAATCGATGCACATCCTCATCGAGCCATCCTTCTTCTTTACTAACAGAACCGGTGCACCCCAAGGTGACACACTAGGCCGAATGAACCCCTTATCTAGGAGTTCCTGAAGTTGCTCTTTCAATTGTTTCAACTCTACTAGTACCATACGATACGGTAGATGCCTGGCACCAGGTCAATACCAAAATCAATATCCCTATCCGGTGGCATGCCCGGCAGGTCTGCAGGAAATACATCGGGAAAATCCCTCACAACTGGAACAGAATCAATGCTTGGAGTCTCAGCTCCAACATTCCTCACAAACGCTAGGTATGAAAGGCAACCCTTCCCAACCATACGCTGGGCCTTTAAGAACAATATCACCCTACTAGGAACATAATCAGTCATGCCACGCCACTCGATCCGCGGCACACCCAGCATAGCCAAAGTAACTGTATTAGCATGACAGTCTAAAATAGCACGACACGGAGAAAACCAATCCATGCCCAAAATGACATCAAAATATACCATGCTTAATAGCAATAGGTCCACTCGGGTCTCCAGACCCCCAATAGTTACTACACACGACCGGTACACACGGTCTACAACAACAGTATGGCCCACCGGGGTAGACACATGAACAGGTAAAGCAAGAAATGCCCGGGGCATACTCAAATAATGAGCAAAATATGAGGACACATATAAATAGGTGGAACCGGGATCAAATAATACAGAGGCATCTTTGTGGAAGACTGAAACAATACCTGTAATAACGGTATCTGAAGCACTGGCATCTGTTCTGTCTGGAATAGCATAGAATCGAGCCTGGCTACCGCCTGCTCGACCTCCCTCGCTGGGGCGACCTCTGGCTGCCTGACCTCCACCCCTAGTTGGCTGGGCAGGTGGTAAAGTAACTGGAGCAGAAGTCGAGGGCTGACCCTTCTGCTGGGACGATCTAGCACCAAAGTGAGGACACTGCCCCCGCATGTGGCCCATCTCGCCACATTCATAACAACTCCCTGGCGCTGGAGAAGAGGAATGAAGGGAACCTCTTGCACCGGAGTGTCTAGCAGGTGCACTCGGCATAGAAGGACCTTGGGCTGACAGAGCATGAGCTGGAAGGGCGCTGAGTGATGACTGGCCCTGCTGCAACCCATGATAACCACGGCCTGCAGATGCCCCACGGTACTCTGGACGAGCTAACTGAGCAGGACTGAAGGAACGACCTCTACCCTGTTGGAACTGGCCCCTCGAAGGAGTACCACTGTAGTTGCCCGATCCTCGAGGCCTCTTAGCCTCCCTCTCTTCTCGCTCCTGACGGCGAACCGTCTTAATCTCGCGAGCTATATCCACCACCTCCTTAAAGGTAGCACCCAATACTCTCTCCCTGATCATGAGAATATGGAGATGATAGTTAAGGCCATCCACAAACCTCCTGATCCTTTACGATCAGTCGGAACCATCCAGACAGCATGTCGAGCCAACTCAGAAAATCTTGACTCATATTGCGACACAGTCATATCCCCCTGTCGCAGCCATTCGAACTGTCTACGCAGCTCCTCTCTGCGGGACTGCGGCACATACTTCTCCAAGAAAAGAGCGAAGAACTGCTGCCAAGTAAGGGGCGCTGCATCAACCGGCCTACGCCTCTCATACGCCTCCCACCAATTAAACGCAGCTCTCGTAAACTGAAACGTGGTAAATGCCACACCACTAGACTCAAGAATCCCGGCTGTCCGGAGCATTCGCTGACACTTATCAAGAAAATCCTGGCCATCCTCGCCCTCAGCACCACTGAATGACGGAGGCTGGAGTCTATCAAACCTCTCAAGACGACGCTGCTCATCATCTGGCATAACTGGTACTTGGAATTCCTGAGCTGGTGCAACCGGCTGGGTTAGAGGTGCCTCTGGCATCTGAAGTCCCTACATTACCTGCTCAGGTGTACGGGCAACAGGGGTTTGATTGCCTCCCCCGGCCTGTGAAGTAGTTGCGGTTGTGGTGGCTGAAACCGCCTGAGCCAGGCAAGTGCAAACTGATAAGATCTGAGCCAAGGTCTCCTAAAGACCTGGAATCACGATAGGCACAGCCGGTGCCTGAGCCGGTGCTACTGGAGCCTGATCTTGAGCTGGGGTAGCTGGTGGATCTACAGGTGCTGCCCTATCTGCTCTGCCTCTTCCATGACCACGACCACATCCACGGCCTCTGGTGGCCTCAGTGGGTGGCTCTGGTGGTTGTCCACCTTGTCCGATATCTCGCGTCCTCACCATCTGTGAGAGAATAGGACAACAGAAGTTTCAGATCTCGGATCAACAAGTTCGCACGACAAGAATTTCAAGAATATAGAGTTTTCCTAAAAAGGTTCTGCAGCCTCTCGAAGATAAGTACAGACGTCTCCGTACCGATCCGCAAGACTCTACTAAACCCGCTCATGACTCGTGAGACCTATGTAACCTAGGCTCTGATACCAACTTGTCACGGCCCGAATCCCAAACCCGATCATGATGGCGCCTCTCGTGAAGACAAGGCCAGCCAATTCAAACAAAACCTCGATTTAAGCAGTTAAGACAGTACTTACATATTTTAATAACAGCAAATTGCGGAAACATAGCTAACCATCCCGACAACAGCCCAAACCGGGGTGTCACAATGTCATGAGCAACTAATGAAATCCTAATAATAAGATTACTATTACAATATCTCTGGCACAATTGTATGAAGAAAGTGGAAACAACAAGATAAAAGATATACGGGGCTGCGGACGCCAACAGCTACCTCGTAGTCTCTGAATCAACGCTCTAACAGTCGTAGTCAATGCCTCGGTATAATGCCTAAATCTGCACACATGGTGCAGGGAGTAATGTGAGTACTTCCAACTCAGTGAGTAACAATCATAAATAATGGCGGAAAGCAGAAACCACACAGAAAGCACAAGGCAGTCCATACTGAAGCAATAAAACACCATTAAAACAGTAAGTCGGTGAGAATCAAGTAGAAACTCCTTTTAACAAGTGAAACATGTAAGTTTTTCAAGTAGATGATGTGAAGTAAAAGAAAACATTTAAAACCGCCCCTCGGGCTCAATATCATTTAAAAACACGCCCCTCGGGCAATATCATAAAAACAGTATCAGCCCCTCGGCATATCACATGGTACAACATCGGCCCCTCGGGCTCATCACATCACAACATCAGCCCCTCAGGCTATATTTCACATCACAATAGGTACCCTGTGCTCACTGGGGGTGTACAGACTCCGGGAGGGGCCCCATACGGCCCAAGCGCTATATCATATCTCGTGGCAGCGTGCCACCCGATCCAATTTACATCATATCCCGCGGCGGCATGCCACCCGATCCCATTTATATCATATCCCGTGGCGGCGTGCCACCCGATCCCATTTATATCATATCTCGTGGCGGCGTGCCACCCGATCCAATTTACATCATATCCCGTGGCGGCGTGCCACCCGATCCAATTTATATCATTTAAGAAATGTCATTTAAATCTCAAAACTGAGTAAAAGTGGATGAGTTGTAAAATAGTGGAAAACAACATGACTGAGTTCACGTAATGAATCAAAACAGTGATAAATACCCCCGAAGGGTTCAAATAACCGACACGAAGCCCAAATATGGAAATCAGCCCCAAAACATGATGATATCAAATAAGTTTCAATCAAATATGTAGTAAAAATCATCAATCGGGACGGACCAAGTCACAATCACCAGTAGTAAATGATCCCACGCTCATCATCGAGCGCGTGCCTCACCTCAATATAGCACTACGATGTGCAATCCGGGGCTGCAAACCCTCAGAACATCATTTACAATCACTACTCACCTCGAACCGGCTAAATTCTTAGCCCGCGATGCCTTTGCCCTTTGAATTGGCCTCCGCGCGCATCGAATCTAACCAAAATTAGAACTAATATGTCACAATATGCTGGGGTAACAAAGCCCGCGCAAAAACAATCAATAAATACTAAGAAATCTCGAAATTAGCAAAACCGGAGCCCCGGGCCCACTTCTCAAAATTCAGTAATTTTCACCTCAACGGGTTCCTTATCTTCCCACGAGTTCAACCATACAAGATTTATCGAATTCCGATATCGGTTCGACCTCCAAGTCTTAAAATCTAAACGTAAGGGTTTTCCACAGTTTTCTCCAACTTAAATCACCAATTACATACTAGAATGGCAATAGATTTGGGTAATTTGACCAAGATTGAGTTAGGAATACTTATCCGATATTTCCCTTGAAAATCTCCCAAAAATCCCTTCAAGATTAGCTGCAATCCAAGCTCTATAGCTCCAATTATGTTAAAGATGGCCAAAGTCCCCTCTTTCAAGAATTTGTCCAAGAAGGTCTCCTTTGGATATGTTCTCAAGGCTGATTTTGCTGTGATTTAGGGTGTTTTGGAGGTGTTTCTCTTCGTGGGTAACGACAGTGGGTTTTTGCATGGAAAATGGGTACTAGTTTCTATAAAGGGGTCAAAAATCGAGACAAAACGCACCAGTCGGGCTTAAAATGCGATCGCAAATCTATCGCATAGCAGATATGCGGTCCGCATATTTGACGAGACCATCGCAAAGGTAGCCCTAGCCTTCACCGCAAATTCAGCACGAAGCATGGTTTGTGGTCCGCATGTCAAAAATGCGACCGTATTTTCGACATTGATTTTTGTCCAGAAATTTGCCTCGGTCTACGGTCTCGGTGTGCAAAATATGCGGTCCGCATGTTAGAAATGCGACCGTATTTCACACTGCATTTCTGACCCAGATCTTGCCCAGAAATCTGTTTGAGTTTGCTACCTCATTGTGAGATATGCGGTCCGCATTTGAGAAATGCGACCGCATTTTGACTCTGGTTTTTCTGCAGATTTTTCTTTCCAACGATAAAATGGTCCGTTTAACCACCCAAAACTCACCCGAGGCCGCTGGGACCTCAACTAGATATACCAACTTATCCCATAACATTATTCAAACTTCTTCCGACCTTCAGAACAACCTATCAACACCAATTCGCGTCGGATTCAAGTCTAAGGATTTCAAAAATCTTCTAAATCGCTCTTTTGATCTAAACCCAACCAAACCACGTCCGAATGACCTGAAGTTTTGCACAAAAACCCTAAATCTCATATCGAAGCTACAGCAACTTTCGGAATTCCATTCCGACCCTCAGATCAAAATCTCACCTATCAACCGAAAATCGCCAAAAATTCCAACTTCACCAATTCAAACCTAATTCTACACGGGACTTCCAAAACTAATTCTGATCACGCTCCTAAGTCTTAAATCACCTCCCAAAACTAACCGAATTGTCGGAACTCACATCCGAGCCCTCTAACTCATAAGTCAACATTCGATTGACTTTTACAACTTAAACCTTCTTGAAAGAGACTAAGTGTCTCATTTCTTAGCACATCTACTCCGAATGCAAACTATTCAATGTGATTACATAAACACGGATAACGAAGCATAATAAGGTAGAAATGGGGAAGACGAAGCGGTAACTCATGAGACGACTGGCCGGGTCGTCACACTATTTGAGATTTTTTGCTTATATGTGTTTTTTCAGTACTTCCATGTTGAGATTAGTTACTAGTTCGAATTTGATACAAATTTATATTTTTTGGGAATTGGTTGGGCTGTTTTCCTATCTATTAATAGGATTTTGGTTTACACGACCTATTGCGAGCTTGTCAAAAAGCATTTGTAACTAATCGTGTAGGGGATTTTGGTTTATTATTAGGAATTTTAGGTTTTTATTGGATAACAGGGAGTTTCAAATTTAGGGATTTATTCGAAATATTCAATAACTTGATTTATAATAATGAAGTCGATTTTTTATTTGTTACTTTATGTGTTGTTCTCTTATTTGCCAGTGCAGTTGCTAAATCCGCCTAATTCCCCCTTCATGTATGGTTACCTGATGGCATGGAGGGGCCTACTCCTATTTCGGCTCTTATACATGTTGCTACTATGGTAGCGGCGGGAATTTTTCTTGTAGCTCGGCTTCTTCCTCTTTTCAGAGTTATACCTTACATAATGTATTTGATCTCGGTTATAGGAATAATAACAGTATTATTAGGAGCTACTTTAGCTCTTGCTCAAAAGGATATTAAGAGAGGTTTAGCCTATTCCATAATGTCTAAATTGGGTTATATGATGTTAGCTCTTGGTATAGGGTCTTACCGAAGCGCTTTATTTCATTTGATTACTCATGCTTATCCCAAAGCATTATTATTTTTAGGATCCAGATCCATTATTCATTCAATGGAAATTATTGTTGGACATTCTCTAGCTAAAAGCCAGAATATGGGTCTTATGGGAGGTTTAAGAAAACATGTACCAATTACCAAAATCACATTTTTATTAGGTACACTTTCTCTTTGTGGTATTCCACTTCTTGCTTGTTTTTGGTCCAAAGATGAAATTCTTAATGATAGTTGGTTGTATTCGCCAATTTTCGCAATAATAGCTTGTGCCACGGCGAGATTAACTGCATTTTATATGTTTCGGCTCTATTTACTTACTTTTGAAGGGCATTTAAACGTTCATTTTTAAAATTATGGTGNGACTAGTAATTAATCCCTTTCATATCATTTGACCAATTGTAACTTCTTGATTTCAATAGTTGAAGTATTTAGCAAAGACTCAGAATAAGTAAGAATAGAAAATTCGATTTAAGTTTTAAATTAGTTTAAGTTAGTCCATATTTTGACTTTTTATTGACTCCTTTCAAAAGAGGTAAGATCCGGTGAATCGGAAACAATTAATTAAGAATTCAAAACTTTTTTATGGAACAGACATATGAATATGCGTGGATCATACCTTTCATTCCACTTCCAGTCCCTATGTTAATAGGAGCGGGACTTATTCTTTTTCCAACGGCAACAAAAAGTTTTCGCCGTATGTGGGCTTTTCAGAGTGTTTTATTGTTAAGCATAGTCATGGTTTTTTCAATCTACCTGTCTATTCAGCAAATAAATAGCAGTTCTTTTTATCAATATCTATGGTCTTGGATCATCAATAATGATTTTTCTTTAGACTTCGGATACTTGATCGACCCACTTACTTCTATTATGTCAATATTAATCACTACTGTTGGAATTATGGTTCTTATTTATAGTGATAATTATATGGCTCATGATCAAGGCTATTTGAGATTTTTTGCTTATATGAGTTTTTTCAGTACTTCCATGTTGGGATTAGTTACTAGTTCGAATTTGATACAAATTTATATTTTTTGGGAATTGGTTGGGCTGTGTTCCTATCTATTAATAGGATTTTGGTTTACACGACCTGTTGCGGCAAATGCTTGTCAAAAAGCGTTTGTAACTAATCGTGTAGGGGATTTTGGTTTATTATTAGGAATTTTAGGTTTTTATTGGATAACAGGGAGTTTCGAGTTTAGGGATTTATTCGAAATATTCAATAACTTGATTTATAATAATGAAGTCGATTTTTTATTTGTTACTTTATGTGTTGTTCTCTTATTTGCCAGTGCAGTTGCTAAATCCGCCTAATTCCCCCTTCATGTATGGTTACCTGATGGCATGGAGGGGCCTACTCCTATTTCGGCTCTTATACATGTTGCTACTATGGTAGCGGCGGGAATTTTTCTTGTAGCTCGGCTTCTTCCTCTTTTCAGAGTTATACCTTACATAATGTATTTGATCTCGGTTATAGGAATAATAACAGTATTATTAGGAGCTACTTTAGCTCTTGCTCAAAAGGATATTAAGAGAGGTTTAGCCTATTCCATAATGTCTAAATTGGGTTATATGATGTTAGCTCTTGGTATAGGGTCTTACCGAAGCGCTTTATTTCATTTGATTACTCATGCTTATCCCAAAGCATTATTATTTTTAGGATCCAGATCCATTATTCATTCAATGGAAATTATTGTTGGACATTCTCTAGCTAAAAGCCAGAATATGGGTCTTATGGGAGGTTTAAGAAAACATGTACCAATTACCAAAATCACATTTTTATTAGGTACACTTTCTCTTTGTGGTATTCCACTTCTTGCTTGTTTTTGGTCCAAAGATGAAATTCTTAATGATAGTTGGTTGTATTCGCCAATTTTCGCAATAATAGCTTGTGCCACGGCGAGATTAACTGCATTTTATATGTTTCGGCTCTATTTACTTACTTTTGAAGGGCATTTAAACGTTCATTTTTAAAATTATGGTGGGAAACAAAAAAGTCCCTTCTATTCAATATCTCTATGGGGTAAAAACGGAGTTAAGAAAAACTCTTGTTTATTAACTATGAATAATAACGAAAGTACTTATTTTTCTTGCAAAAACTAAATATCCAATTGATAAAAATGGAAGAAAGATGACACGACATTTTATGACTATTGCTCATTTTAAGCATAAAGTGGTTTATTCCTATTCTTATGAATCGGACAATACTATGCTATTCTCAATATTTGTATTAGGACTCTTTACTTTGTTTGTTGGATCTCTAGGATTTTCTTTCAACCAAGAGGGAGGGAATTTGGATATATTATCGAAATGGTTAGCTCCATCTATAAATATTTTGCATCAAAAGTCGAATAATTCAATGGATTGGAATGAATTTTTAAAGGATGCAGTTCTTTCAGTCAGTATAGCTTATTTCGGAATATTAATAGCATCCTTTTAATATAAACCCATTTATTTTTCTTTAAAAGATTTTGAGTTAATTAATTCTTTTGTTAAAAAAGTTCCTAAGAGAATTCTATTATATTCGTCGGATATTTTAAGTTTAAACGATTGGGTGGGCGTCTATTTAGGTTAATTCTTCTCGTTAATCCGGTACTTTGGTCCATACCACAGAATCAGCAAATATCTAAGCCTTTCTTTGCACTGCCATTTGTCCATTGATAGTTAAGAATGTTTTGATATCTTTCAATTTATGATCGTTCCTCAACATCTATGAGTGCTACAAGAGAAAAGCGGCAGACAAACATTATGATAGGTTATGTGTCTATGTGTCCTATTATGTTTTGATGATCTAACAAACTTAGTTTTGATGATCTAACAAACTTAATGATAAGATCAACAAGTCTCAAGTTTGGGACATGTTCTAACGCTCAGAGTCAAAGAAACAACAGGGGGAACAGATGGACATCAGTTCCCTTGCTGACTGTACCAGTCAACATCCCACAGCTGTAAAGACGATGCAACTGTTCCTCTGCACACACGCAATAGTGCAAACAGTACAACAGTCACTTTATGGGGAATGCCCTTGTACCAAATATGCTTGCATCATTCAAGTGATGTCACTTGTGTAATATTGAAGCAAAGGGAAAACAACACATCAAGCTTCTCTCAAGTGTGTTGCCAACTTGCAAGTGACACTCAGGGCTTCAAGAACAGAGAACATCATAACGAAGGACCAGTTTACTGTATTGAGTTATTACATGTCCTTAGTTATTTTGTACCTTTGTTAAAGTGATTTACTTGTAATTCTTACTTAGCTTAGCTAGAAGCATTGTGTAGGAAACCTTTTGTAAAATCATAAACCTTGTGTTTATGTCTTGACTAGAGTGAGTCGAGTTGTAAGCTTTGTAATAGTGTTATTACAAAGAGGCTTGTAATAGAGTTATTACAAGTGAGTGAGGGATTAAGGTGTTAATTCCTAGGTTATAATAGGTTGTAATCTGAACTTGCTCAGTTAGTGAAGTTGAAATCCTACGAGTGTTGGTCGTGGTTTTTAATCCCGTGAGCTTGGAGTTTTCCAAGTAAAAAAACTCTACTGTGTCATTCACTTATCTCTTTGTGTGTGTTCTCTGGGAACTGATAGAGAACCCGATTCTCTATACAGTTTGATGGACCCTAAGTTTCTATCATTTGGTATCGGAGCAGGTTCTTTCTATCAAGCTAACACCTAGAAAGGATCCTCATGGCTGCTCCGCCAAACTTCGAAGAAGGTCAATCTACCTACAGACCACCAAGATTCAATGGCCAATACTACGGATGGTGGAAGACAAAGATGCATGACTTTATCATGGCTGAAAATTTAGAGCTCTAGGATGTTATCTGCGATGGTCCTTTCGTTCCTATGAAGACCATTGGGGAACTAGCAGTGACAGTTCCCAAGACTAGGAAGGAGTAAAACGATGCTGACCGCAAGGCTATGGAGAAGAACTTTCGAGCAAAAAAGATCCTCGTCTCTGGTATTGGACCAGACAAATACAACAGGATTTCTACTTGTCAATCTGCCAAGGAGATCTGGGAAGCTCTCCAAACAGCACACGAAGAAACAACTCAAGTCAAGCAGTCAAAGATTGATATGCTAACCACTGAGTATGAACTCTTCAAGATGAAGGATGATGGGTCCATTCAGGACATGCACACTCGCTTCACCTCGATCATCAATGAGCTTCATTCTCTGGGAGAAATCATTCCAAGGAACAAACTTGTCAGGAAAATACTCAGCGTATTACCCGGTTCCTGGGAAAGCAAAGTAAATGCTATTACGGAGGCAAAGGATCTACAAAAGCTGAGCATTGATGAACTCATTGGTAATCTGAAAACTTATGAAATGAAAAAGAAAAAGGATCATGAGAGAAGAGAGCCCAAAAGGGAGAAGAACCTGGTCCTCAAGACAGACTACAATGAATCAAGTGGTGAGGATGCTGATATGGCTTACCTGACAAAGAGATTTTAGAAGATGGTAAGCAGAAATGGAGGTATTCCAAGTAGGGGGAGCTCCAACAAGCCAAGAGGGTATGACTTATGTCATAAGTGCGGGAAGCCAAGAAATTTCATCAAGGATTTTCCCCTCCTCAAGCAAGACCAATACGAGCACAACACACACAAAGCAGCCAAGAGGAACTCGGTTCCTGACAAAAGATTTAAGAGAAAAGAAGCCGCTGGCAATGTTGTGAAATAAGCTCTTGCTGCATGGGGAGATTCTTCTAGCGAATCTGGAGAAGATGATGCACAAGGTGATACCTCCATGATGGCAGTTTAAAGTGAAGCAGCTGATTATGATTCTATCTTTGCCCTGATGGCAAAATCTACCGATGATGAAGATAATGGTGATGATGAGGTAAACTTTCTAGATGTTCAAAAAAATCTGAAGTTTTACTCTCAAAAACAGCTTATATCTTATCATAATCTTATAAACGATAAAAATGCATTAACTATAAATCTAGGAGAGGTAGAAAATGAGAGAGATGATTTGGTAATCGTAGTGGCTGACCTAAAAGAAATCATCGAGGATTTAATGAAAGAAAAGAGTGTTCTGCTTAAAAAGGTTGAAGATGTATAAAATGAGAGAGATGGCTTGTTGGTAGTCGTCATGGACCTAAAAGAAATAATAGGGGAATTAAAAAGGGGAAACAGTTCTGGGACTGTCCAAAAGGGTAAGGAAGTTGCAAGTGAGGCACACATTAAGCTTGAAAATGAACTCAAATTTATGAAATCTAGTCTGTGTGCTGAACTTGAAAGAAACAGACAGCTTCAAGAAGATCTAGGAAGAGTTAAAATGACCTAGAAAAATCTCTAAAGTGGACCTGGTCCTCTGATACAATTGCTGCCATGTATACAAGCAATGGTGGGAACAGGCAAGGAGTCGGTTTCCAAAAGGAAAAGACTCCCTACAATCCACATAGAAAGTATGTTACTATCCCTGATAACTGGCTTTGCACTCATTATGGCAACACTGGTCACTTTAAAGAAAAATGTAAGGCTATAATTCAGTCCCAACATAAAAACAAGGTTTTTATTGAAAAGGTAACTACTGCTAAGGAACTTGGTCCCTCCGTTAAAAAACATGTATTGACTATCTGGACAAAAAAAAGTCTAATTCGCACTTTTCCTCACTACAAGGGTCCCAAACTTGTGTGGTTCCTAAGTCTAACCCTTGATTCTCTTGTGCGGGGAGTAGTGAAGGAAGCAGCCAAAAAGGGTACATGGATAATGGTTGTTCTAAGCATATGACTGGAAGCATTGATGTTTTCCTTTCACTCAAGGCCCTGTAAGGAGGGACTGTGTCCTTTGGCAATGGAAAAAAGGGATACATTCTGGGAGTAGGAAGAATTGGGAAGTCACTCACTCACTCAATAATGTGTACTATGTGAACGGCTTAAAATATAGCCTACTGAGTGTTTCCCAAATCTGAGACAAAGAAAACAAAGTGGAATTTGTGTCAAAATTATGTACAGTCACAAATCTTGTGATTGGTGAAGTGGTCTTGATGGCAAAAAGATACAAAAATATTTATGCTGTGGATTTTGAGTCCCTGCAAAATGAGGATCTCACATGTCCGAGTGTTGTTGATGATGACGCTGAATTATGGCACGGAAGATTGGGTCATGCAAGTTTTACTGTGCTAAACAAATTGGTCAAGAAGAACCTGGTTCGTGGCCTGCCCAAGTCAAGCTTCAAAGATCACAAAGTGTGTGATGCATATGTAAAAGGAAAGCAAGTCAGCTCCTCCTTCAAGCCCAAAAAGGAAGTCAGCACCTCAAGGCCACTTGATCTTCTCCATATGGATCTGTGTGGACCTATGAGGGTGCCAAGTAGAGGAGGAAAGAAGTACATTTTTGTTATAATGGACGACTATTCTAGATTCACCTGGACCTTGTTCCTCAGAACCAAGGATGAGACATTTCTAGTGTTTGCTGCTTTTGTGAAGAAGATCCAGGTGGATGAGCTATAATGTTGTGTGTATAAGATCTGATCACGACACCGAGTTTGACAATGCAAAATTTGATGAATTTTGTGCTGAAAATGGCATAAGTCATATTTTTTCAACTCCAAGAACACCTCAACAAAACGGTGTTGTGGAGAGGAAAAATAGGACTCTTGAAGACATGGCAAGGACAATGTTGATTAACAGTGGCGTTGCAAAAAGCTTCTGGGCAGAAGCAGTTAACACTGCATGCTACTTGGTGAGCAGGTGCATGATCAGGTCCCTACTGAACAAAACCCCGTATGAATTGCTGAAAGGGTGAAAAACCAAGCTAATACATTTAAGGACATTTGGATGCAAATGCTTTGTCCTCAACAATGGAAAAGAAGCATTTGGAAAATTTGATGCCAAAAGTGATGAAGGAATCCTTCTGGGCTATTCATCACAAAGCAAAGCCTACAAAGTCTACAACAAAAGACTCAATGTGTTGAGGAAAGCATACATGTGATCTTTGATGAATCACACCACCTATGTGGGAAATATTCACATGATAAGATTGATCAAGATGGAGATCAGTCAACGGTTCCAGGTAAAGTCATTGATATGGCAAATGGAAAGGCCGACATGATGATTCACGTCAAGGAATCAAATGAAGATGGTGCAGCTGTATCTCCAACTGATGCAGAGGAACCTGGTCCCTCAATCACAACAACTGAAGTTGAAAATAGAGTTGTTGATGCTGTGCAAGGAACCCCAGATGCTGAGCTGAGAAGCGGGACTCATGTCAACAATGGATCACTTTCATAAGAACCTGGATCCTCTCACAATGAGATTCAGGTATCTAACTGGAAGAACAAAAGTTCACACCCTCTTCAAGATGTGATCACTCCTCTTGACTCAGGGATTCAAACTAGATCAAATTCAAGAAACTCACTTGCCTTCTCAGCCTTCCTTTCTCAAATTGAGCCTAAAAATATCAAGGAAGCATTGAAAGATGCTGACTGGATTACTGCTATGCAAGATGAACTCCATCAATTTGAGAGGAACAACGTACGGCATTGGTTCCTCGACCTGCTAACAGAACTGTTACAGGAACCAGATGGGTAATCAGAAACAAACTTGATAACTTTGGAAACACAACAAGGAACAAAGCAAGGCTAGTAGTTCAAGGCTACAATCAAGATGAAGGGATTGACTATGATGAAACTTTTGCTCCTGTTGCTCGAATGGAAGCCATCAGAATTCTCATTGCCTTTGCATCTCATACGGAATTTAAATTGTTCCAAATGGATGTCAAAAGTGCATTTCTGAATGAATATTTAAAGGAAAAAGTCTTTGTCAAGCAACCACCTGGCTTTGAATGTCATGAGTATCCTGAGCATGTATTCAAACTTGACAAAGCTTTATATGGGCTGAAGCAGGCTCCTCGTGCTTGGTATAAAAGATTGTCCAAATTCCTCCTAGAAAATGGCTTTACAAGGGGGAAAATCGACAACACTCTATTTCTGAAGAAACGGGGGAGGAACCTGCTCATTGTACAAGTATATGTTGACGACATCATCTTTGGTGCAACAAATGATTCTTTGTGTGAAGAGTTTGCAAAGCTCATGGGCAGCGACTTTGAAATGAGAATGATGGGGGAATTGAATTTCTTCTTGGGTCTACAAGTTAAGCAAACTCCTAAGGGGACAATGATAAGTCAGCAGAAGTATATCAAAGAGCTTCTAAAGAGATTTAAGATTAAAGTTCAAAAATCATTGATACTCCTATTGCCACTGCCACTCGTCTGGACATGGATGAACTTGATTCTCCTGTGAATGAGACCATGTACACAGGTATCATTGGGTCACTCCTGTATCTCACAGCAAGCAGACCAATATCATATTCATCCTAGGATTATGTGCTAGGTTTCAATCCAATCCAAAGGAATCTCATCTGAAGGCTGCCAAGAGAATTCTAAGATATCTCAAAGGAACACAGGACATGGTTCTCTACTACCATTCAGGAGACAATTTTGACTTGATTGGGTATGTTGACGCTGATTATGCTGGTTATCTGGTGGATATAAAAAGCACCTCTAGCATGGCACATTTTTTGGGATCATGTCTAATTTCATGGGGTACGAGGAAACAAAACTCAGTGGCTCTTTCAACTGCAGAAGTTCAATATGTGGCAGTTGCTTCTTGTTGTGCTCAATTACTGTGGATCAAGCAGCAGTTGGAGGACTTTGGTGTATTTTTTGATTGCGTGCCATTACTATGTGATAACACCTATGCTCTCAACATGGCAAAGAATCCAGTCCAGCACAAGAGAACGAAGCACAATGATGTGCGACATCATTTTCTAAGAGACAATGTTGAAAAAGGGCTTATCTGCATGAAGTTTTTCAGCACAGAAGACCAAATTGTAGATATCTTCACCAAAGCACTGAGTAGAGAGCACTTTGAAAAGAATCAACTGGCACTTGGGTTGATAAAATCAAGCTCAGCACCTAGTCCCTTAATGATTGGCTATGAAAGAAATGAACAGGTAAAATAGCTAAAAAGTATTTTCTGGCAAGTTCTAACTCATTTCTATACCGTTATAGGTAGACACGCATGGAAATTACAGAGCAACTAAGAAGGTAGTGGCGCTGCATGTTAGTAAAAATGATAGGCTCACATTTACAAAACTTGTCAGGGAACCTGGTTCCCTTGCCACACGTTAGTAGTCCCTTTGTACTCTCATACACAACTTTTTAACGGTTGAGAAAGTGTCACGTCATTAAAAGGCCAAATTTTTTTCCCCTTCCTTAGAATCCAAGCGTCATACCCATTCCTAATCGACCCGACTACCTAGAGAATTAATACCCATTCCTAATTAGTCCCTCACCCTCTTTAAATAAACCAAAACGTTGTCTCTATCATCACTGTTCATATCAAAAGCCAAAATCTCCCTTTTTCTCTCAACAGCCAAATAATCCTTTTCTTTAATTTCTTACTAAAAATCCCCACCATGTCTGAGAATCTAGAAGCCTCAAATGTTTCAAGTGTCTTCCTCTCACGAAGTACAGGCGACAAAGCCCAAGTCCCTCATGCCACCAAGTCCAAACCCCACACAAGATTCTCAACCACCCTCTACTTTCTCTCCAGCCCAATCGAGTTCTGGTTCTCATCGAAGTCGCAAAACTCCAAACCCAAAGAGGTTTGTGGCTGTAACCTCTCCTTCTGCCTCGCCAGAAAAAATGGCTGAGGGAGAAATAGTAGAGGGAGAAGAAAACCAGGAAGTCTCCAGTCTGCAAGTAGAAGAAAGCTCTGAGGCACAACAGAGTGTGATTCGTAGTGGTGAAGAATCAGCGCCGATTACCCTAAATCTTGACTTGAATGTTGCCAACCCTACAGGTAATATTCCTCCTGTGTCTTCTGGATCTACTTTGGGGTTGAATGAACAAGAGGCCGTAGAGAATATGTTGTTAATAGGTGCTGAAGGGAGTTTAGTTGGTGGTTATGAAGGTGTTTCTATAATCATTGGGTCTCAGGGGGAAGGTGATAGTCTACAGGTAGAGGGTGGGGAATTGGTTCCTGTTGAAAATCTGGCAGCTGAAAGTACTACTGGGGAACCACATGAGGGACCTGATCCCTCACCCAAGAGGAACCCTCTGATCCTACTAGGGATGAAATCCCCTGTTCTTCAAAAGAACACCAGTCAGTACTGATCCCGCTCCCTCTCTTTATTATGCTGAGCTATTAACCATTGTTATTCCTAAGATGAGATCTCTTTCTGAGGAAGAGAATGAGGATAGTGAGGAAGATTATGACAATATCTCTTTTGCTAGTTTTATTGCTGCTAGGAGTAGTAGGGCAACTCCCAAAAAGCCCACTCCTAAAAGACCTACTATTAGGCTACAAAAGAAGGAAGCTCTTGAATCAATTCTTAAGAAAAACAAAGAAGAAAAGAAGAAAAGGAGGTTGGTGAAGGGTGGAAAGGTAGTGAATGAAGAGATAATACCTGCAGCACTTGTTGTTGATGTTGATGACGAGGTGAATGAGGAACTTAGTTCCTTAATTCGTAATTCCTCTAAGAAACCTACAGTTCCAAAATCTAGGAAAGAGTCATCTGTGAGAGTGATGGAGTTTAGAAATGTTGAAGTGCAAAAAGTCTAGTGAAAAGGTGGTTGAGGAGTCTGGTGAGAAGGTGTCTGAGAAATCTGCAGAGAAAGTGAAAAGTGTGAGAAAATCTGTGAAATGGAAGGTTGGTGCTAATGAGGAACCAGGTTCCTCCAAGAAGGCCAAGGTGGGTATTGCCAAGAATGAAGGAGAAGAAAATATGAGAAACCAGAAGGTGCTGTGGGCAGAACATTTTCTCCTGATATTCTTGACATGACAAGGATGTGCCAACTGGTTGATATTTGTGAATTTCAACAGTGGGCAAATTTTTTCACTACTAAGAGTCCTAAGGTGTATGAAGTGGAGATGCGCAGTTTCTACGCTGATATGTTCACTGTAGAAGATGACAACATATGCTTGAAGGTGAATGGTGTTGATTTTGTGATGGATGAGGTTGTGCTGGGAACAATTCCGAGAGTGCCTACTGGCGGCATATCATCCATTGAGGGGACTTGCTCTTCAAACTTGAGAAATGCTATTTTGAAGGATGATGCAGTACAGCAGGGGGAACGGGTACATAAGAAGGCCCTCCTTCCAGTGTACCAATTGTTGTTCGAGATGGTGAACAAGGTTTTTCTCCCACGTACAGAAAGGCGTTCCATTACGTCACGAGCAGACATGTTCCTCATGGAAGCACTGGATGCCTACTCCACTATCAATCTATCGAGCATCATAATTGAGCACATGAAGAAAGTGGCAGATTTTAAGGATGGTAATCATGGGCTGCCCTACGAGTTCTTACTCACTAAGGTATTTGAATTCTTCAAAGTCCCTTTGGGAAAGGCTACAGTGGGTACTCCCAAGCATACCTTCTAAGACCACTTTAGAAGAGTGTGAGTACATTGATAAGAAAGGAGGGACTGGCAGCAATTCCACTATCTCTCAACTGGTTGAAGCTCCGAACATTGCCAATGAAGAGATAAGGAAGTTGAAAGCTAGGAATGTCATTCTTGAGGGACAGCTTAGTCAGGCCTAGGAGGCACCTGGTTCCAGCAGTTCACAAGGCACAGAGGTTGCCCGTCTGACCAAGGAAAATGCTGAACTCAGGAAACGGGTCAAGGACCTGAAGGAAAGGTTGCTTAATTAGCAAGTAAGCAAATGCTCGAATGGATATTTTCCTTAAAACCCTTGCCTCTTCATCTCTGCGTCCCCCTCCAGTGCTCCTTAAAAATCGTTCCCTTCCCAGTGTCCAGTTCAAGTTGTCTGTCCTCTGTTTTGGTCCTTTTGTTTTGATGTGTTTAGTAGCTGGTACTTTTTCTGTTGTTTTATTTTGTGGATGGTTATGTAACAAATGGTACTGCTAATTCTGCTCCCTGTTTATTTCCGAATCAATGAATATCCCGTCCTTTTTCTATGCATGCCTTGCTCTTATGCTCTATTCTTAGTCATGTTTGTATGCACACATGTGGCATGAGTTATTCTTGCTAGACTTCTTTTTGCTTATTACTTGTTACTATTCTTTTATGATGCCAAAAGGGGGAATACGGGAAATATTTATGGTACTCTGGCTCTCAAGTGGAACTTCAATTACAAGTTTGTCATCATCAAAAAGGGAAAAATATGTTATGTGTCTATATGTCCTATTATGTTTTGATGATCTAACAAACTTAGAACCAGATAGGGAACCTGTTCCACATCCTCAACGTGCTCAAGATCAACAAGTCTCAAGTCTGGGACATGTTCCAACACTCAGAGTCAAAGAATCAACAGAGTGAACAGATGGACATTAGTTCCCTTGCTGACTGTACCAGTCAATACCCCACAGTTATAAAGACGCTGCAACTATTTCTTTGCACACACGCAATAGTGCAAACAGTGCAGCGGTCACTTTATGGGGAATGCTCTTGTACCAAATATGCTTGCATCATGATGTCACTTGTGTAACATTAACATGAAGCAAAGGGAAAATAACACACTTGCACATTCTAGAATTCATCAAGCTTCTCTCAAGTGTGTTGCCAACTTGCACGTGACACTCGGGGCTTCAAGAACAGAGAACATCATAACGAAGGATCAGTTTCCTGCATTGAGTTATTACATGTCCTTAGTTATGTTATACCTTTGTTAAAGTGATTTACTTGTAATTCTTACTTTACTTAGCTAGAAGCATTGTGTAAGGAACCTTTTGTAAAATCATAAATCTTGTGTTTGTGTCTTGACTAGAGTGAGTCGAGTTGTGAGCTTTGTAATAGTATTATTACAAATAGGCTTGTAATAGAGCTATTACAAGTGAGAGAGGGATTAAGGTGTTAATTTCTAGATTACAATAGGTTGTAATCTGAACTTGCTTGGTTAGTGAAGTTGAAATCCTACGAGTGTAGGTCGTGACTTTTAATCCCGTGAGCTGGAAGTTTTCCACGTAAAATTCTGCTGTGTCATTTACTTATCTCTTTGTGTGTGTTATGTGAGAATTGATAAAGGACCCGATTTTCTATACAGTTTGGTGAACCCTAAGTTTCTATCACATTATCAGTTAGTCAATCTCGAAGAACCAATTAGAATGGAAGCAAATCCACTGACTAAAATATTGAAGCAGAATTTTTCCTGAAGCTCATTTAGAACAAACATCCACGTCACTGAATGTTGATTTACTTTTTAACATATATACATATTCCCAAGAAAACGATTAGTACCAGCGGGGGAAGCGCAGATTCAGCGAATGGAGATTTGGTTTATTTACGATATGCTTCAAGTTCAGCGGACATTTTCAAAGCAAGTAATTGGAATACATACTTCTCCGTTTTTGGCTTAAAAGCCATTTTATTTTGACCAACGAAATTACTTACTTGTCTTATAACTTTTACTAATCCCAAAACTACCCTCATCAAATAAATCCTAAGACATCGAACTACTCCCACTTTCTTCAGTTTTGAAGCCTCTGCTCCTCTTCTTCTCCTTCATCTTCAGTTGTTCAGTATTTTCGCTCAAGTTTTCAGTGGAAATCGATCTTCTTTATATGCTTTTTCTTTGAGGTGTGGGAATACCCAAATTATCCCAAACCTGGTTTAAGGCTTTGCTTTTAAAAAATATATATATGGTAACGATCTTTTTGCAAGTTTTATGTTTGGTGATGGTCCGCTTATATAGAAACCGATGTTCGGCAGATTGTTACATCATAAGCAAAGGAAGATGTAGGTTCTTGATTTGTTTTAGGCAATATTTGTCTTTTTAACAGAAAAAAGTGCTTATCAGCACTTGCTTATGGTCCATGCTATTAACTGATGATATTTTGTTATTTCACAGAACTAGCAAAGGAGTCGTCAAAATGCGGGATTATTGAGCACACTGGAGAACTAGGATTAGATGGTGTTGTGCTGCATCAATAGAAAACTCAAAATATAAGCTTAGTTTTGCAGGAAAATTATTTGAGAGATGAAGATAACAAAAAACAATAATATAAAATGACTAAGCTGGAGGAGGAAGATGCTCAAACTCACCCTGACTATGCCAGAGGAAGATGCTTAGCAAAGCAACACGCAAGTTCTACAAAACGGTTAGGGGAACAACAACTTTATGAACGAGCGAATGAGTAACTCAACTGCATTCTATACACAACAGACACGAGAGATTTTATTAGATCATAATGAGCAAATTCCCTTATATAATGCACATCAATGTAGTGTAACTTCGCGAATAACTGTTTACAAATAATGTTGCACCTCATTGAATCATATTAACTTTACCTCAAATACTTCAAGAAAACAGAACCTCTATCTGCATAATCATGGTCAACATGCAATATTCAATCAGCACCCTTAAATGTACACACCTCGGCAATAATTGAACAGCTGAACAGCATAATGAATTGCACTCTTCCTGAATGAGTTCCAAAAACTAACAATTGGCATTCATTGGAAACAAAACTACAAGGGTTTTCACCGGATGACTGCTTTTTTACATTTGAGTATGTTAGTATGTTTGCTACAGGAGAGGGTAGGTTGAAATAAATGTAACCCCAACTCCATATAAATTGGGGTTCAAGGCTCCAATTTGAAAGTAGGATCAGAGATTCAGCATTATATTTTTGTGTGACAGTCAGTTGCGCCAACTGTTCTGCTTCTTTGCTTCAAAGGACGCTCCATCGTTTAACATGTCTTGTGCATCAATTTCCATTCCAAGTTTGGAGAGGGCAAGAGCCTGCATATAGAATGCAGTAGGCCACTCGGGCAAGCAGACCTGAGCTTGCATAGCATCTCTTAATGCAAGTTCTGGCTGGCCATTCATCAAATACGAGAGGGCTCTCCTCACAAAAACAGTCCCAGAAGGAACAGGCATCATAGATACTAACTGTGGAAAAAAAGAAGAGCCAAACAAGTCAGCTTTGATCCAGGCAAAGTTAGGGCTCAAAAGATTACAAACCAGATGGAGAATAGAATTTGATAAACATGAAAATTGACCCTAGAGTCATTAGTCAATCATGAGAAGAATTATGTCGTGTGACGTGAAGAGGAGAGAAAAAGAGCAAAATATACATAACATATAACATATTTCATGCTAAAATACGATACAACTATGCCTCAATCCCAAGTTAGTTCAAGTCACCTATATGAATCCGTGAGGATATCCATTCCTCCTTTATCAAAAAAAATATTAATAATAATACTCATTCCTCTCCATTTGGACCCATTTCTTTCTAATACTTGATATTTTGTTTTTAAGAAATACATTAGGGGTTTTCTAGTACTAGAAATTTGGTACAACCCAGGAATCTTAAAAGGTGTTAAGCAGATGAAGATTTTGAGATCTCTGCCACATACTAGAATGTAGCAAAAATCTCTAGAACATACTACTAGAAGACTTTTGGATGTGCTAAGCACTAGCTTGCCTGCAGTTGTGCAGATTTCCAATTTAAGCATGTAATTGTGAAGTACCTCATTATTACTTTCTTTCTTTTTTTTTTTCTTTTTCTGAGATGAAGTAAGATGTTATATTACGGGCATCAAGAAGATGCAAAAACAGTACAAAAGAGGTTGGTTAGCTCCATTTACACAAAAATACAGTTCTGGTCAAGGAGCTAACCAAAAACATAAAAAACCTAAGGTTGGCAATCAAGCCAAAGTCAAAGAGCTAATAAAATCTAGAAAGGGAATTAACTCATTTACAGGGGAAAGGTTGCTCCAGCTATATAGATTCCTAAGACACTTTGCTTTCAGGGAGCAACTGGGAGTTGATAAGCCATCAAAGCATCTGCGATTCCTTTATGTCCAAATACATCTCGCTATTGCACTATCTTACAACATCTGATGCAGATTTTCAATTTAAGCATGTAAAAAAGGAGTAACTTGCTAAGTGTATGGACAAGTTTTGCTTCTTTTCAGCACATCATGTTTGGAAATAATTACTTGTCTATTATAGAGCATTTCCTTCCATTATTCATTTTAAGTAGAAAGCCTGAAGATCTTGTCAACCTTTTCCATCATTAGTTATATTGAGCGCACCAGTCTCCATGATATTCAAGAACCTGGATTCCTGGAGCACTACTATTACACCTGTTTCATTTCTATATGACAGTGTTTCATGAAGAGTCTAATAAAGAAAGGAATACCTTTGGAACTTACCTTAAACATGCCAATAACATTTTTATATTATAATAGCTTGTCATTAAAGGTAAAATGAGAAATTTAAAGTCAAATTGTTTCCAAAATATAGAGAGGTGCCATTCTTTTGTTGGAAAAGTGCCACATAAAATGGAACAGAGGGGGTATTCGATTATTTAGTTATTACTTTGATTTAGGCTTTAAACATCTTCCCCTGAATTTTTTAATTTTGGAAACCAACAACAACTACTACACTTCAATCCCAATAAATCCCCGCTATCCATGTTGGTCCATTGAGACCGTCTCAATCCCATGTTAAACAATTTAGATTTTCTAACATTAAAAGTTCTCTATATTTTCTACTTAGCATACAAATCTCTAACAAAATAAGAAGACTCTTAAAAAATATAGGACCTACGTAAGCATCCCAACTAGTTGCTGTCACCTATAATCTTCTTTTTTCATTCGTTATGCTCTAGTTTTTCCAGCTCTGGATTCCACGAGATTATAGTTTTTTCAAGATATCTTCGTTCCATGTGATTTTAGGTCTACCTTGTCCATTTTTAATACCTTCATTACCATGGTCTCACACCTACAAAGCGATGCATCTGGATTCTGGAGTTCTACATAGAACATGCAGGATATGACCAAACCACCTCTAGCAACCTTCTCTCAGTTTTTCCACTATATATGTTACTTACACCTTCGGCTGAATGTGATCATTTTTAATCTTGTTTATTTGAAGTGATTAAAAAGTCCAAGTTGAAAAAGCAGGAAACATGGTAAATATCATTTCTTTCATCATAAAGTAAAACTACAAGCATGTTTAAACAGTAGCAGTTAAACAATCAAAATATCAAGAGGTAGAGGCGATACAAGTTTAGTCCAGTTATCATGAAGAACATCTAATCAAAAATTGAACTACACATAGCCTAAAATATCAAAATACAATGAGAAGGCAATGATAGTTTAGCGTGAACAGGAACAGCCTATTACTGTTTAACAACTTCTTACTTTACACAAGTTCGACCTCTAAAGGCAGGAAAACTCTAATCGGTTCCTATTTATCTCTTTGGAAATATCTAGCACACATTTTGCACCAGGAAAAAATATGGATAAAAACCTGTTCACTTAAATAACTGAAAGTACACTTATTTCACTGATAAGGTTCCTCTACAGTAGTCAATGTGCAAATAGTTCTGGTTCCAGTGAGGAATACAAGGGCAAAGCATGGAGTAACAAGCTGGGAAAGGATATGGATAATTCTCATAACTATTCACCATATGGAGTATTCTTATGCATTTGCAACACAACTAGTTATCCCAATATAACTACTTGAACACCAGTTACTGTTAAATGAGAACCAGAACTTGGTCGCGTTTCCTTTTTTCAGCCTTTCAATTGTATACGATAAATGATAATTTGACGGAATGGGAATTCATACCCAAGACTTGTATCACAGTACTTAGAATAGTTAACCAGAAATTACAAAAGGCAGAATAGTCTAATAGACACCTCTACTTGTTCGGTTTTGATATCCCGGTCCCATACTTAGCGAAGTTTCATCTAGACACCTCTACTTTTCAAACCTAATGTTTCAAACCCTTCTGACCATTGACCAAGCATATGTGGCATTTTCTTTGCTGAGTTGGATAAAACGCGTGATTACACGATTTAAGAAGCGAGTAAGATTTGATGATTCTTATTAAAAATATCAAAAAATAAAAAGAATAGAAAAAGATTTAAAAAAATTATTCTTGCACAAAATTTTTTACCCCCACCGAGGTTCTTTCCCCCCTCCCAATTTTTTACTCTTTTTCACCCCCCCCCCCCCCCCCCC
>MCJB01031991.1:182161-223058 GCA_002018475.1 Nicotiana obtusifolia | reverse complement strand
CCTCACACACACACATCAACCTATCTCTTCCTCCACCTCTCCAATTTTGTTTTCTTTCTGCCCCTTTCCCTCTCCCTTGTCTCTTCTAGTTAGCCTCAAAATCAAGTCGAAGAAAGGAAGCAATAGAGGGACTTTTTTTGTAAAAAATAATAAGATTTGGGAATTTAAAAAATGGTGAATTTTCTGGTGACTTGATTTAGGAGATGTGATTTTGATTTTTCACTAATTTGAAGGTTCTTGTTTACTGGTCTAAAGTTCTACTGTACAGAGGAGGAGTTGGGTTTTTGGCATTATTTTTGGAAAGTAAGAAAGAGAAAAATGGAGGAAAGGTCGTTATGGATTTCCCGGCCATTTTTCAGGGGTCGTTCTAGTCTATGGTCTTTTTTCTTTTTCTTTTTTGGGGTCAAAATCTGAAGGTATCGCCTATGACTTGAATTTTACACAAATTGAATTGGATACTTTTGTTCACTGTATTTTTATGGAAAACTGGCAGATTTAGTGTTGCAAATATTAAGAAAGAGAAATGATGGATTTTGGTTTAGAGTTGAAAGAGAATATGAGATGATGAATTTTGGTTCTCAAATGGCAGATGGCTGATTTTCAGAAAGAGAAAGGCGTGAAGGTGCTTGTGAGAGAAAACTTTAGGATCCATCCTTTTTTCAAAAATAGATTTTGTGAATAAAAATAATGACGTGGAATATTTTATCTGACATAGATAATACAGTAAGACGATTGAGGAAGACACATAGTCAGAATGCTTTAATATATTACGTTAGAACGAGTAGAGGTGTCTAGACGAAACTTCGTTACGTATGGGGACCGGGATGTCAAAACTGAACAAGTAGAGGTATCTATTAGGCTATTCTGCCATTACAAAATAGTCAGAATGCTTTAATATATTACGTTTGAACGAGTAGAGGTGTCTAGATGAAACTTCGTTACGTATGGGGACCGGAATGTCAAAGCTGAACAAGTAGAGGTATCTATTAGGCTATTCTGCCATTACAAAATAATGAAAGGTATTTCAGAATGCAGTTTGAGCTTCACAGAATATCAACCGAATCTGGAAGCAAAAAAGAAACATACATTTTCTTTAAGTTAGTCAGAATAAAAGAGAGTACCTTCGAATAACAGTCAATTGCACTCTTCAAGTCCTTATCCCTGAAAGCAATATCACCAAATTTCTTGGTGTTTAACATATCTTGAACTTGCTGCGTCCACTCTTGGAATGAGAGCTTCATGAAAGATCACACAAACAAAGAACCGGAAAATCAGATCTCCTGCTTCAGAGAATTAATAAAATGTGTACTTCCGATTAATGGCTAAGCTTGAAACTTCTCCAAAACAAACATGTGGTAGTATGCTAAGGAATCAACTCACCTCATTTTCGGCACCCTCTTCATCTTTATAACCTGTCTTAAGCAACATATCATGAACAGCAGTAAGGTCCATTCTTGCACAAGCCTTTCCAAGAGGAGAAAGCATGGTTGGAAGCACCACTGGAGCTTTTGTTAGACCCATTAAAACATATGATACAACCTAGGATATAAATGTGAATAAGTAATCTGGTCAATTCATCATAAATAGGAAAGGTTCCATCAGGATCAAAATTTTCTAATCTACCTCCCCTTGCTTCTGGAGAGGTACTACAGCATTAAGAATGAACTTGAAATCAGGCCGATCCTTAGCCTCATACTGGAGGCACTTCGAAGCAAGCTCAACCAATGCAGTAGCATCTTCATCGGCATATTGTCCTTCCAAGGATGAATCCATTAGTAACAACATATTCTTTCCCCTTATCAAATCTAATGCCTGGAAGAAGAAGAAGAATTACATGGTAGGCCACCAGTTAGAGATTTAATAGCACAATCCCTAACTAAGCATAACAAACATACTAACAATATACATACGAAGGATCTTTGCCTATTGAATTGGTGAATTTGTTCAATATGATAGTGAACCTTGTAAGCTATTGAGAAGAATGAGCAGCTTGCTTATGATGATATCACTCATTATTGTTACAACTCCATGTTGATTATAAAGGAAAAGTTCATATTTTTTTCATGAGCGTAAGTTATATATACTGTAACTGTAATTATTTTTACATTATCAGGTTACGCAAAGGATATCTAAAGGTAAGCCTCAAAATGTGGGATTAGTAATCTTGAATTAAACAATGTTACCTGCTACAACAGGTAAAGGTGGATGGTGTGAAAAACTTCTTACACTGACGGTGCATATAACTTTAACTCATTTTACATTTGGTGGTAAGCTCTAAAATGTATACAGTTGATATTTCGGTCCTTAAAATGCAATAAATGGTTGAAACACTAGCTTTTAATAAGTTTTACATTTAGGGTATACTCTACACAGCAGACTCCTGAAATTTTGGTACTTAAAATTCAGTACAGTGGCCTACATCTTCACTTAACAGCTTTGTCAAAGAGCCCCATATTGATAAATTGGAAAGGCATTAAATCCATTTTTGACATACATCATGAAATTTTGAATACGACTAACATAAACTGAAAACAAATTTAACCAACTGGTGCAGCAATCATAAAAGAGACCGTGTATGCTAAAATCCATTACATGGCTTGGAGGAATATGTTTTCCACTCAAAAGGTCCAGCAGAACAGTCCCATAGCTGTATATTACACTCTCCGCAATGACCCTACCTAAAAATAACAAGATATGGTACTGAGCACGGTGCCAATTTTATGAAACTTGAGGATTTCACACTTCAACTACGGTAAATAAAACAGCTTAATTTCAACGTCCATAATTAAATATAAAAAGTTAAAATACAAAATACAGCAGCTGATTGTGCACAAGAATAGAACCAGTTATTATGTGAGCTTAAAAAGCACAAGACAGTGGTAAGTATATTCCTAGAAAGCAGCAAAGAACAAGGACTCCATGCATGTAGTCATTGTCGAAGTCTCAAACTTCAAAAACCAATTATATTATCAAACAGATCCCCAAGAATATGTATTTTCTTACTTTATTATGAAAGGCAATTGTTTTTAAATTTTTTTTTTTATTTTTGGCAAGTATCAAGAACTCTGTGTATGTCATTTTCACAAATCATAGCTAGTTCCAAGCACGAAAAGCTCCACTCTGCAACAAAAATATTTTTAAAAAATAGTTTAACTTGATGAACCCTTCAAATACTTGACAGTTACTCAAAAGACCTTGATATTAGTCTATCTCCTTCATCTATGAAGAAATTTGAGGCAGACACATCTTTACAACTGCGGACGCAGTAGTACTATGATGGCAGCAGCCAAACATGGTTAATCCAACGTAATTATAAAAGCGTCTTCATATTTTTGGTAGGTATCTGGAAACTTTTAATGTCATTTTCATAAAGCATAGCTAGTCCCAAGCCCGCAAAGCTTCACTAGGTGATCGAAATATTCAAAACTTAGTAAAACATGATGATCCTTCAAATACTTGATTGACTGTAGGTAATCAAAAGATCTTGTATTAGTCTATGTACTTTATCGATGAAGAAATGCATGTCAAAGCGACAACTACATTAGCTTACCCTATCTCCATGGTGATAATACTCATAATCTAGATGTGCTTGCCAAGTTAGGTAGATGTAGTAACCACAGCTACAAAAGGAAAGTAAACCAAGTAAAAGAAGTACTTGGCACCTTGAGTCTTCTGATTTTGTAATGGTTGGCAGTTTAGAGTAAGGATTAGGTGATTGCATTATCATTACAGTACAACTGCAAGGAAATATCGGAATCCTACTTTTAAGTTTTAACTTACAAATGGCGCCTACTTCACGCAGGTAACTAATGGAAGGTGGTCTGCAAGGAAAAGGCACGCACCTGTACGCATAAACTCAGGAGGTGTATAGGCCAGATTAGTGCTATAACTCTTTCCATCTCTACTGTTTTTCATAAGGCCAAAGCTAGATAATCGAGGGTCACCATCCTGCGATATGAATTAAATTAAGCAAATTCAAGAACAAGCCGCTCAAAACCACAAGATATAGTGAAACTTGCAGAACTGCAAGAGTTAGGTGACAAAATGTATGTATGTGGGAGAGAGAGATAGGAAACGAGTGATATGTAAGAAAATTAATCTTGCAAACAAAGAAATTGGAAAGTCACAAGGTACGAGAATATGTTAAATAACATATCTAAGTTCCCTATGGATCAATTATCATTTAACTATTACGACACACTACCACACTCGGCATAGTTTTTCAGTATGAAGTTCTCAAGCAACCAAAAGATGATGAATTTAGAAAGATATCCTCCAGTTTCATCAATTTAACTTCCCAGCTTCTATGCTAAATTCATGGTCATAATTTGATTTATTGAAGAAATGATGTCACTTTAAGCTTTAAGAATAACCAATGACAAGTCATCGTTACTATAACTCCTATTCATAGAGCACTCTTTCATATTTGCCGGCATTATGTTTACAATATATTTACAACTTTTGCAACTATGAACTATTTAAATTTTTAACTTTGATGTGATTTATTTCCGATCAAGCTACTTCTTCAACCATCATTGTATTATATTCTTCCACTACCAAATTTATAATCAGAATAAATTTGGAATCCTTGTCAAAATACACACCCCATATAATAAGAACGAGCGAATATTTGTTTCTAAAGTTGATATCGTTATAATATTCTAATGATCAACTAAAATAAAGGTCATGTGACTTATATATGCGACAAAAATAAATATGGTTTGACTAGCATACAATAGAACAAGCTAATTAGTACTTCCCCCTCAGCGTGTTTTTTTTTTTTTTTGGGGTAAGGGGGGTAATCTACATCTATTTCACTTATATACAGAATATGATAATATCCATCCAATCCAATTAAAAGAACCAGAAAATGATTATAGAACTCCAATATTTGAAGTTTGAATACCTCATCAAAAAGAACTCTGTAAGCATTCAAATCATGATATATTTTTCTGTTCTCAGCATTGCAATGATCCAGAACCTGTGCAATATGGTATGCAACTCTGACTCGCATCTCCCAAGGCAAGGGCTGTTTTTCCCCTGCAACACAAGATCCAAAACCCATGCAATGATAATAGAGAAACCTGAAATGCTAGTTGTACTGTAGTTACGCATAAATGGTCGTTCTTGATGAATATAGCATTGGTGTCCCGTATATTAGCTATGTACATAGTAAATGGGTGATTAGACGCGTATAAAAGGATTCAAGAGTAAGAAATAGTCTATACGCATTCTTTTACACATTTTTTTGAACTTTTATCCTTCTCTGAACCTTGACTTACACATCTATCCAGCAAAAAAAGACGCAAGATTTGGCCAGCTTTATTATAACATTGGCGAAACGGAACACCCTAGCTCAGACATCACATGATTCCTTATCGTGATAGAAACAACAATATAATAGGAGTGCACAGGTTCGCACTGAACTTTTCTCTGACTATTTCTTGCAGAGTATGAGAGTATTTATGAGAAGCTATGCATTACCAACAAACCATGTGACCAGAAGGTCACGGGTTCGAGTTGTTGATACAGCCTCTAGCAAAAATGCAGGGTAAGGCTGCGTACAATAGACCCTTGTGGTTCTACCCTTCCCTGGACCCCGCGCATAACGGGAGGTTAGTGCACCGGGCTGCTCTTTTTTTATGCATTACCAACAAAGCCCAAGAGAAGAAAATATCAATACCATGTTTTATCTCAGCAACTGTCACGTCTGTCTGGGGTTTGGTTGCATTCTATGAGTGCTGTGAATAAACCAGCATTACCGGGCAACTTGGTATGATTGTGTGACCTAAATCAAGAGACACGCCACGGAGGAGATCCCAAGCGCCACCAGCAGATTGTATGTTACGGCTTGGGCAGGTATAGCATACAAAATATTTCGGTGATGATTTTTTTTTTTTTTGAAAGGTAAGGTGATGAACTAATGCTACCTTATACTAATTAAGTAATTTCCTAATGACAAATCCTTTGGTTACAGGGATTTCCATTTCTAATCAGCTACATATCATACCGTTCACATTAAGTAACAGTAACCTAGCAATTTTCAACATGTATCTAACGTGTTCAACAAATTGGTCAGGAGATAATCATGCTTTGGTTAAACATGGCTTAGAAAATCACTGACCCAACTGGAACAGCTAAGCTAAGCATTTGTTGCCTAGTATAAATATGAATTTGACTAAGAATTCCGCTGGCCACTAATCAACTTGATATGATTGATCTCCAAAGCCAAAGCAGATGCTTCAAATCTCTACCCTCTGATCTCAAGTCTTAGTATGACATATAATTTGTGTGCAAGTAATTAAGGTTTTGAAAGGGAAATGCTTCACTTCAAAATTCAAACAGCTGATTCAGCATATGCTTGAGTAGGCGGAATAAGCACGCATTCAGCTTCCATCATCAACAGAGAATTATGTGAAAGCATAATACAGTGCTCAATGGGAAGTTTCAGCTAGACCATTGCACTTATCCATGTCAGTGAAATGCCAAGGGAAGGTCAGCTATGAATGGCACGATCTCTTCAGATTTAAGGAGTGGAACAGCACAATTATGTTAGTAATGGAACATCTATCAAGAGATAGAAGGAAACACATGGTAATTGGAAGACTATAACTACGTAGAAAATGTGATTCCTCGCTATTCAACCATATGTATGTTTAAAAAATGCAAAAGCCAAAACCATACAGTGAAAGAGATGCTTTGAGAGTGTATCATTAGGCATGTACTCTGCCACCAAAAGTCTTTCATCTCCCTCAGCACAGCAACCAATTAGATTGAGCAATCTCTTATGTCTGACCTTGCCCACTCCAGCAGCCTCTGCCTGTGATGTACCAGTAGGAATTAGATTTTCTACGAAGACCAATAAGTTTAAACTAAACAGCATGTAGAACAGCAAAGCTGAGATTGCAATTTTGAGTTCTAACAATAAGTCACAAGTAAGCAAACAACAACTACAACTAAAATTTCTAATTTTCAAGTATAAAAGAGTAAGTGGTTCACCACAAACTGATGAGGATCAGGCCATGACTGCTTTGAGAAGCGCTTAATGGCAACAAGCCGGTTGCTCCGAAGCTTCCCTCTGTAGACTATATTGGGTGCTCTCTCACCACTTTCAGAAACTATCAATTCACTGCTAAAGCCATTCGTTGCAGCTCGGAGATCCGCAAGACCAAATTCCTTGAATGCTGGCACTTTATCTTGGTCCACTTGATCCCCATTCGCTTCATCAACAACAGAATGAGTTTAAGTTGTATGTATGTAGTGACTAAAAATTATTTACACAAGGTCATATAAAAAGCACTGATTGATAGTAACTTAGAATAAATTGTAAGTAAACTCCTACAACAGTTTAAATTTCATCGATTCCGTAAGAAAATCACTACAGTGTCAATTAGAGGTGGCAAAATGGTTAAAAGAAAACAGTTATCCACCCATATTATTCATTAAAAAATGGGTTGGATAATGAACTTTTTAAAAACGAGTTGAATATGGATAAGAACCATTTAGAAAATAGTTAACTAAATGAATAACCAATGGATAACTAATTTGTTTAACTTTTACATTTGTAAAGCCTCAAATTGGGGTTCTTCAAGTTTGGGAGACTAGAATAGTGATCATATTCAACAAGTCATGCATAATATGGATATCCATATTATCCACCTCATAACCCGTTTTTTATCCGTCGGGTCGGCCCGGACAATTTATCCATTTTTAAATTACCTATTTTGACCCGCTCGGATACCCGACCCGCCCGTTTGACACCCCTACTGTCAATGTAAATAACTTAAATCCTATGGATAAATGTAATACATTGAGTAGAAATAGAGAGATAAAAAATAATACCAAGATCTGTCTCCTTAGGAGGTTGTTCGATGGTGGACTTAATATTGGCAGTTTTGGACTGGAAACAGCCCATTTATACCTGCTTGCATAGACAACTAAAACTCCCTCACTCGCTAATATATATATATATATATAGCTATGGAAAATGAAAGGCAAACTTTGGATGAATGGAGAGGTGATTAAAGTAGCTAGAGCTAATGATTGGTGAAGTGAGTTAGAAAGGTGAGAAGAGGAAAGGGAAGAGGAAAAAGCAGGGCCGAGAGTCACATGATGAGCACGTGAAGAGAGAGAAGAGTTAGAGAGAGAACTACGGTTTGCAACAGTGCTCAGTGTTCCGTGTGTTGCTTTTTCATGCGGGGCTGCTGCAAGGCTTGTCATACGTTTTCCTAATTCTTGGTCATAAAGGAAATCAATCGGCCTTGACAATTTTCGGTGCCTTTTTGTTTTATTTTATTGACATTATTACTACTATTTAAATTTTATACTCCATTAAATATTTGGATCAACCGTCATTACTATGATTTCTAGTATTTTTTTTTAATATTTAAATAATTGGATTTATTCAAAGATTTTTATAAAATTTATGTCTAAATTCACACAAAAAAAAGATTAAGCAAATTAAATCAAGATATGAACTTTGCAACATAAATGGGACGAACACGAAAGTAGTAAACTTTGCAAGAACTTTATGGAAGAAGTTTCTGTAAAAAGAATCCTCATGTCCTACTTGAGCTTTTCAACATTTTTATGTATATTTAAGGTATATAGTCTCATGTATGTTTCGAATGATATATGTAAATATATGTATATTTGAAAGCTAAGATTTGTGCGATGTTATCAATGCTGATGACTTCCGTATTTTATACCAGAGGTGGAACATTTAGGGGTCGTTTGGTTGCTCGGTGAACTATGCAAGTATCGGTAATATAGGGATTAGATATGCAGGGTTTAGTTATATAGAGATTAGTTATGCAGGATTTTGTTATACATGATTTAATTATGAAGGGATTAGTTATATAAGGATTAGTAATGCATGAATAAGTAATTTATAGATTGTAATATAGAAATTATTTTTTTGTTACATATTTACTTTATTTTAATTATACAATATGTAATATAAAATAAATATTAGGGCTTTTTAGTCATTTGGTTGTTTAATCTATGTATTACAAATACATGTATTAGTTATTTCACATTCTACCTTGCATAAATAATACATAAATTTGTTGTATAACTTATTCATGTATTACGTATACCCCCAATAGAAAAAAACAACCAGTGATGCTGACTGTACAAAGTAATTAAAGTCTACCAAATATCGTAGGAGTATTAATTATGTTACTGCTAACACATAAATAACTTATCATGTAACCAGCTACCAAATAACCCCTTAGGACCTTTAGTGGTTATTCTGTATCCCTTGAGGAACTGTTTTAAAAATGTAGAAACATGTGTGAAATTTGGTTGGTAATCTTTTTTGTATGGCCTCACATACTAGTATATTGTACATAAAATATGCAACAAGTTAAAAGACCCTAATTATGTAAAATATTATATTATATGGGCCTAGAAAATATTATATTACAAGAATTATTCAAGATTTAAAAAATTCTAACTTCTTCAAACAGTTACATTAATGGATCAAAGTTAATATCCTTAACCGTTATTCTAGAATGGTTCATCAATGTCTAAGCATTTACTTGAAATCCTAAGTGAATTGATTGTTAAAATCCTGCAGTAAATCATTTTGTCCATCATGTCACATGCATATTATCACAGATACGTATGCCAAGTGCGGCGAGACTTTGGCTTTCTAGCAAATGGTTCACTCTGTCATAGCGTACATGTGGTGGCACTTATCTTTTCAAGTGGATGGTTGGCTCACCTAATTGCCGAGTTGATATTCGGCCTCCATGTAATATACATGAGATGTCAGATCTGCGGATATATACCTCCCCGATATAATTTCCTAATGTTATGAAATTAAATTACGTACGTAATAGGGGCCCCTAATGTGATATTATAATTATGATTTATTGTGTTACAATTTGCATGCATTATTATACTATTCACAATGTATAGATCTACTTTAAGCCTGATCCCACTTTACAAAAGTGATAATTGATACTTAATGGATCGGCTGGCTCATTATCTTAACATTGAATTTAGAGATTTTGGTGTTGGCAGACGAACTCCGAGACTCATCTTCTTGGCTGACGAACTCCGAGACTCATCCTCCATACTTAAGCTAAGGCTACCAAATGCTTTATTTTGCCTTTCTTTTGTGTCGAGTTGTGCCTCATATTTTGATGCAATCTAATAATTGCTCCATGCACACTATGAACGTGATTAGATATATTCTGGGATTTACGTTGGATAATTGTCTCCCAAGGGACTTATATTATATGGCCAGGCCTTGAGCCACGTGTTATATTTAATATGTTTATTTCCTATTATGCTGAATATATATATATATATATATATATATATATATATATATATATATATAGGCCACCTGGGGTACTATGCATATTGTTATCTATGACATGAAAAAAGGAGCAAAATACAAAATGGGCAGGTGGGCCGAAATTAATTGCATTTGCTAGCCAAAAAGTGTATAAAAATGTATTATAACATCCTATTACTAATTTAATTTAAGAATGTATTATATTATCCAAATCCATTTAGAAAAATGAGAGTCTATTTTATTATTAAAGCATAAATACAATATTAATATACCAAAATAGCCCTAAAATATTAAGCGAAAGAACTCATAGGGAAAGGACATAACTGCAATAACCTATTTTTTGGACTACAATATCTTCTTTGCTAATTCTTAATATTTATGATTTTAAAATTAATAAAATTTTATCTATTAAATATGTAGGAAGGTTTAATAAAATAAATTTCATAAGAATCAATTTCATAAAAAGTTGAAATTGAGAAAAAAAATACCCCCACGATAATATATTTTTATATTATATTTGAACTATTTTCCTACTCAAATAATATTTTTTAATTAATTTTTTGTGTAATAATAAAAAATACACAATTGTTAAACAACAACTAAGAAAATATTTAGAATATAAATGTGTGAGAAAGAGAAAAAGAATGATTGGTAAGAGTCAATACCACTAACGATTCTACAAACATAAAGATCTAAAAGTGAAATGTCATATCAATATTTTACTCTTTGAAAATAAAATTTATAATGGATAAAACTATAATTAAGACTAAAAATTCAAAACAAGAGATGAACTAATATTAAGATTTGAATTAACATAAAATAAATTATTTTTTATGTTAAAACTAAATAATTAAATCTTTTAATTAATTATTTAGCAAGAGAATCCAATTCAATTATTTTTAAATTCATCATATGAGTAAAATTCTTATTTAAGTTTAAAAAAAATCTTAGGATACATAAATTTATTGCATAAAAAAAAGCGTTAGAACACAAAGTAAAAAGGTTAGTATATTATTAAGAATCAAAATGCTATACAAGTGTCTGAAGAAGCACAATCAAAGCTAAAACTTAATCAAAAACAAGCTTTCAAGACTATATTATAAAGAATCGACTTTGGTATAATGGAATTATTCTTTGTAGATGCCTTTGGCGGATCGAAGTAATATTTCTATGTCAAGTATTACTTGCAAATATCATATCAAGAGGCATGACACGGTTAACAATAATAGCAAGTGGTTTACTAACAACGATTTTATTGTCAGATCACCCACTTTAGATTTGATATACCTCTTCAAACAACTTAAATAACCATCACAAATATATCAAAGCAGAGCAACGGTGCCAAAATTTATATGGAAAGCAAAATTGATAATATGGGATGAAGCACTTATGGCAAAGTGTCAAACGATCGAAAAAATTATCCAGATTTCTTATTAATGAACGGTTTGGTGGAAAATTAATGGTTTGGGAGGTGATTTCTGTCAAGTACTACTAGTAGTTCGAAGATCGACAAAAGCAGATACTGTAAAGCTAGCTTGTCAAAGTTATTCTTCTGGCTTCAAATGAAAAGGATTCAACTGACAAGAAATATAAAGTAAGAACAGATCCAGTATTCAGTGCCTTCTTGCTTCATGTCGGAAAAGAAGAAGACCATCCAATAAAAGATGATTTAGTTTTTCCTGAACACTTGGTTATCAATCTCAAAGGTAATAGTACTGCATTTAATAAGAGAAATATTTCTATCATTAGATTAAAACGCAATTTGTGCAAATCGCATGATAGAATTAAAAAGATGTCTTAGCTAGCAGAAATGAATATACTGATCAACTAAATAAAAGATTGATTACAAATTTTTATAATAAAAATAAAATATTTTTTAATTTTTGACTCAGCAGAAAATGACACCAATAATTACTACCAAGAAGAATACTTAAATACTTTAATACCAGATGGTCTTCTACCATATATGTTTGCTATCAAGTTTATAATTTCTTACATATATTAGTGTCACCGTATATATAATAGACTAAGTTAAAATTGAACTTCCATTGTATATAGGTTAATTTTGAAAAAAAAATACGCCCGTCATACTACTGATCAAAAACTTAGATACACCAAATAACTTATGTAACAACACACAGATGATATACAGAAGTTTTGACAATAACGTCATACATGCAAAAATTATGATACTGGTCAATGTGCTATTAAGTGTATTCTCATCCCTGAATTCAACTTTCGTCTTCCGAAACTAAGGAATATCCTTTTAAATTTATGTGAAAATAATATTTAGTATGTTTATGTTTTGCAAATATAACAAATAAAGCACAGGGAGAAACATCCTAAATATTGAACTATATTTACCGCAATATGTTTTCTTGCACGAACAACTGTCTATTGCACTTTCAAGAGGGATATCAAGATCGACAACAAGAGTTTTGGTTAAGGCGGAGCAACCAAAGCATTAGGAGGAAACATACATAAAGAAATACTGTCCACAAAGAAGTATTCGTTAAGATACCATCACATTAAATACTTTTAAACTATAATACATAATTATCTAACTAACATGACAAAATTGATCATTTGTATAAGTTTTGATGTTCCTTTTATTTTTAATTCATGTATCATGCTAATGTAATAATATTTTTCGGCATTTATATGATTGCTATATTATTATACAATAAAATTTCTCTCATTAATTAATTTTTTTGTTCCTTCATATAAATAAATTTTTAAATCATCACGTGTTATTATTAACGTGCAATACACGTTCATAGATACTAGTGTGTGTATATATATATTGTCGGCTATCATTTTTGGAAGCGCCTAAAATATGCATTTCTCTCAAAGATATGAGTTTTCAAGATGGGCGTTGTGTTTGTTCAGTGCCAGTTACAGCCCTCCAATTCTGGAGCATGACAAGAGTAGAGTTGAAATGATTTGAATTGTCTCTGGCATATGATAAAACGTAAAAATGCCAAAGCGTACATTTTGTATTGTGATTGTGGCGAGGGAAGCCGCGATCGTAGTATGCAACAAGGGTTGGACAAGGGTGAATGGCTGCGATTGCATCCCACTAGAAATCGAATATTGAGCAGTGATATCGTAATTCCAGGCAAAGAACGGTTACAAATAAAGTTCCATGAACTCAAATCTAAACTAAAGACAGTTTGGTTAGGCACCGTAGCATAGTAGTTTTCTTTTGAACAAGATAAAACTACGTATAAGTAATTAATAGCATATGTCTACAAATGCAGGAAAAAATAAAAGGAAAAGATTCGATGACCGAAACCCTAATGAAAAATTCTTTGTACTAGAGCATCTAGGAAATCAAACTAAAACAGAAAGAGAAACAAAACATTAGTTAGCAATAACAAAAACAACACTATCAATTAATTTTTTAACAACTTTGGACAAGAAATTCATCAACTACAATGCAAAGAATGATATATTAATTAACCTTCTCGTTATGAACCCTAGCTATTGAAATTAATAAACTAAAACAGATAGAAAATAAAATATTCGCGATAAAAAAACAGAACTACGTAGTAATTAATCTTTTAACAATTCTATTCTACGCCGATTCTATAAGCAAGAAAAGAATCCAATGATCCAAATTTAACGTTATCATCTGAAAGAAACCATTCAACTTCTGGATTCCACCATTCCATGGTAGCAGGCTTGTTCACATCCCATTCATCACCCAAAACCTTCTTAGCCAATTTCTCCACACTACAATTATTAGCAATTTCACCAAAAGTAGCATTTTCCCTAGCCTTATCCCTCAAATCAGCCCAATTGCTAATCTTTATATTATAATCCTTCTCGAGCTTCTTGACCACATCCTCAATCCCTGAACCAACTACGATTGTCTTGTTATCAGACAAAACATTTCCAGAGACCAAGCGGATATTTCTTATGGGGGTAATAAAGTTCAAATTCGTAGCAAAGGCAGTGATTATCAAAACATAGTTGTAAGAGCTCAAAAGGAGCTTTTGATACTTGGCCTTTGCAGTCATAGTATGAAAAGCCGCTATTCTTGTATTGTGCCTTACGATCAGCGAAAAGACTCAAGATTAGATTCTTTTGTTTCTTTTTCTCTTGAATCTTTTTTATTTTGGAAATCCAATCGATGACTAGGGAATCATTAGGATAATCTATTCCATGCCATAAGGTTTCCAATATGATGGGTTTTTTGTTTGCTAGTCGTATGGTGGTTAAGTAGAGCATGTCATCATCAGTGTCAATTTCATGTTGCGAACTGACTTCCATGGCCATGGCTCTTTAATTCTATCTCCAGCAGCTTTCACAATTTTGTATGAGAGTTTGAATTGTGGACGCATGGTTTCTTTAGGGTTTAGGGTGTCCTTTTTATAATGTATGGAAAATAGCATACATAACCGACTTACATTTTCTTTTTTTGACTAGGAAAGGAAATACAACATATTGCTTAACCAATTGCAATTTAAAAGTCCTAATTCGAGTGAAATTAGTAGAATTGTGGAGCGGTTTGGTATATTCCATGTCAATAAATGAATTAATCAATGGAGAATTCGAGACACCTTTCTTTTCTCACTTTCTCACATACTTTTTCTTTAAATTCTTTCTTTTCTTTGTTATTTTATACTCCATGTAACAACAAAAAATGACAAGAACTGTTCCAACTTAATATTATATTGTGGATATTCATTAGTACTCTGCAGTAGATAATTATCCCATTAGTACTCTGCAGTAGATAATTATCCAATTAGTACTCTATTGAAGTTAATCTACAAGCAGTTGATGCAGGCAGGTTGCAAGCAACCCAATCAAATGGCTTGCATCGGTTTCTTATTAAATAGGCAGGTAGCGAGCAGCTCATGCAGACAGCTTACAAGCAACTCAAGAAAACCCTCGCAGCTGCTTCCTAAAAAGCCTCGCAGCTACTTCCTTTCTTCTATAAATAGAGGAGATTCCAGTTTATTTTGTACATCAGTTGAAGTTGAATAATATATCACTCTCTCTATATACTTGTCTTTGATTTATTTACTTTACAGTTTTTATTTTATAACACGTTATCAGCAAGAGACTCTGCCATCTCGAGCAAATACTTTGAAAGTATCAAAGATACGAACTTTCTTTTTCTAAATAATGTTAAATCTTTCTAAACTTGAATTTATAGCTCTCTATATATCGGGCAAAAGCTACATGTCTTGGGTGCTTGATACTGAAATTCATCTTGATACGATGAGTCTGGCAGACACCATCAAGTATAAAAATCAGGCATTAAACCAAGACCGTGCCAAAACAATGATATTCCTACGCCATCATCTTGATGAAGGCTTGAAAGTAGAATATCTCACTGTTAAAGATCCAGTTATACTGTGGACTAATTTAAAAGTTAGATATGATCACCTGAAGATGATCGTTTTTTCACAGGCATGTTATGATTGGACTCATTTAAGGCTATAAGATTTTAAATTTATCAGTGAGTATAATTCTGTTATGTTTAGAATTATTCCCCAATTGAAATTAAGTGGCGATAATATTACTGATCATGACATGCCGAAGAAAACTTTCACCATTTTTCATGCCTCGAATATGCTCCTGCAGCAATAATATTGAGAGACGGGATTCAAAAATATTCTGAACTTTTTTCACATCTTCGTGTGGCAGAGCAATAACATAATGGGATATTAATGAAAAACTATGAAAGACAACCTACTGGTTCTTGTCCATTCCCCGAAGTGAATAAGACGAACTTCTACCAAGCTAAGCGTGAAAGAGGTCGTGGCCCCAGTAGAGGTTATGGCCGTGGTCGGGGAAAAAATTTTAATCATGGTAATTATAATGCACCAAAGAACCCTCCTCACCACTAGCAATGGAAAAGCAAGAAAAAAAAAAGCATGAAGCAATGCAAGCAACAAATGTAGAGATGCTATAGATGTGGAGGAAAAAGGCACTGGTCACGTACTCGTACGCCAAAGTACCTGGTTGAGCTTTATTAAGTCTCCCTGAAGAAAACAGAGAAAAATGCTGAAGAATTTTATTTCTGAAGATAATATTGGCTTTATACATTTGGATCTAGCTGATTACTTTGCACTCCCAGAAGGAGAAACAAGTCATGTGATCGGTGATGAATCTATAGAAATTTAAATGTTTTAATTTTTGTTGTTTGTATTAGATAGTATGGTTATGTAATTTTTTTACATAAATAAAAGTTATGTTTTGATAAGTATGTTTACTATAATATTTATTTTGTTTATGTCATTTTATTTTGAAGAATATGGATAATCCTCAAATTACATCTGGATCAAAGACCAATCATAAAGATATTTGTGTAATTGATAGTGGAACAACTCATGCAATATTCAAAAACCAGAAATACTTTTCTTATTTGCTTAGGGAAAAGGCTAATGTTTCTACAATTTCTGGTAATATAAGTTTGATTGAAGGCTCCAGAAGAGTCACTATAGTTTTGTTTAAGGGAATAAAACTTATTACAAATAATGCATTGTTCTTCTCCAAGTCCTGAAGAAACTTGTTGAGTTTTATAGATATCCGCGGAAATAGGCATCAGGTTGAAACAATAGATGGAATGAATGTGGAGTATCTTTGTATTACAAAGAATGTTTCTGGCCAGAAGTGCATTGTAGAAAAGTTACCAACTTTATCTTCTGGATTATACAATTCAAATATTAGTACAATTGAAGCACCCTCTATCGTAAATCAGAAGTTTACTCATTCAAATATTTTTATGGCCATCCTAGATAAAAAATGATGAGACGAATTATTGGATATTCGAGTGGGCTTCCATTAAAGAACTTGAAGATTCTTACAAATGACGAATTTTCTTGTGATGCTTATTATCAAGGCAAATGATCACTAGATCATCACCAATGAGGTTGGCATTGAATGCCCTGCCTTTTTAGAGCGTACACATAGGGATATATGTGGACCTATTCACCCACCAAGTGTGTTATTTGGATATTTTGTGGTCTTAATAGATGCATCTTCAAGATGGTGTCATGTGTGCCTGCTATCATCCCGTAACCTAGCATTTGCAAAGCTAGTAGCCTAAATAATTCGATTAAGGGTACAATACCCAGATTATCCTATAAAGGTTATTCGCTTTGATAATGCTGGATAATTCTCATCTCAAGCTTTTGATAATTATTGTCTATCAGTTGAGGTAAAAGTTGAACGTCCTGTAGCTTGTGTTCATACTCAAAATGGCCTTGTAGAGTCATTTATTAAACGCCTGCAATTAGTAGGAAGATCATTGCTTATGAAAACAAAAATTGCCCATTACTATTTGGGGCCATGCTATCTTGCATGCAATATTACTTGTTCATCTCAGACGGACATATTATAATAAATATTCTCTGGCACAATTAGTTTTCGGTCATGAACCAAATATTGCTCATCTACAAACTTGTGGATATGTTGTATATGTGCCAGTAGCACCACCATAGAGCAGTAAGATGGGCCACCAAAGAAGTTTAGGAATATATGTTGGGTTTGAATCACCCTCTATTATTCACTATCTTGAATCATTGACGGGAGATTTGTTTACTGTTCGATTGTAGATTGTTTATTTGACGAAAAAATTTTCCCACAATTAGAGGGAGAGGAAAAGGAAATTAAAAGAAAAATTATGTGGAAAGTTTCATCATTATCTCATTTTGATCCACGTACCCCTATATTTAATCAGGAGGTCCAGAAGATCATCCATTTACAGAATATAACAAATCAAATGCCAGACACGTTTACTGATTTGAAAAGAATAACTAAGTCACATATCCCTACAGAGAATGTGCCTATCCAAATTGATGTCCCAGCAGGACCATCTACAAGCATGAGGGCTAGTGAACCTAAAGCACGCCTGAAGCGTGGTAGGCTTTTGGATTCTAGGGATCAAAATCCTAGAAAAAGAAAATCGATAAATGATCAAAATGATACTATGAAGTGATCTCCTGAAGAGACCCAAGATCCGATTAGTTCTAAGATTTCTGAAGAAATCAATGAACCCGAGACTCAAGTGAGCGAGGAACTTTTAATAAGTTCTACTGGTGATGGGATCAATTAAAATCGATCTGAAATAGTGGTGGATAATATTTGCATATAATGTTGCACTTAGCATTATGCTACATAGTGAGAATATTGAATCCCGATCTGTCGAAGAATGTCGACAAAGATCTGATTGGCCAAAATGGCAAAAGGCGATTCAATTAGAATTGAACTCACTTGCTGAAAGGGAGGTCTTTGAACCAGTAGTCCAAACACCTGCTGGTATAAAACCAGTTGGTCATAAATGGGGTTATGTGCGAAAAAGGAACGATAAAAATAAAATGGAAAGATACAAGGCTCGCCTTGTTGCACAAGGATTCTCACAACGACCTGGAGTCGATTATGATGAAATGTATTCACCCGTTATGGATGCCATAACATTTTGATATTTCATCAGTTTAGCCCAACATGAAAGTCTTGAAATACATCTAATGGATGTAGTTACAACTTATCTGTACGGTTCACTTGACGATGGAATTTACATGAAAATCCCTGAAGGATTTAAAATGCCTAAAGCATATTCAAAAGCTCGAGAAATGTATTCAATCAGATTACAAAGATCTTTATACGGTTTAAAGCAATATAGTCGCATGTGGTATAATCACCTCAGTAATATTTACTGAAAGAAGATTACATAAATGATATTAATTTTCCATAAAGAAAATGACATCAGGATTTGTTATACTTGCTATATATGTTGATGACATAAATCTTATTGGAACTCCGGAAGAGCTCCAAAGGACAATTAAATATCTGAAGAAAGAATTTGAGATGAAAGATCTTGGAAAGACAAAACTTTGTCTTGGTCTGCAAATTAAAATTTTAGTAGATGAGATCTTTATCCATCAATCTACCTACATAGAAAGGGTTTTAAAATGCTTTTACATGGACAAAGCGCACTAATTGAGTACACCAATGATTGTTCGATCACTTGAAGGGAATAAGGATCTGTTGCGACCTCTAGAAGAGAATGAGGAACTCTGTGGTCCTAAAATACCCTATCTCGGTGCAATTGATGCACTTATGTATCTTGCTAATGCTACAAGACCTGACATAGCATTTTCTGTTAATTTACTAGCAAGATATAGCTCTCTGCTATACGGAGTCATTTGAACGGGATTAAGCATATATTGTGATATTTATAGGGAACTCTTAATATGGGTTTGTTTTATGCTAACAAAGGTAGTGCAGATCTTGTTAGTTGTGCAGATGCATGTTATTTATCTGATCCCCATAAAGCTCGAGCTCAAATCGGGTACGTATTTACATGTGGAGGTACTTTCACATCATGGCGCTCCACAAAGCAATCTATTGTTGCTACTTCTTCGAATCATGCTGAGATAATAGCTATTCATGAAGCAAGTAGGGAATGCGTATGGTTGAGATCAATGATTTATTTCATTCGAGAAAAATATGGTTTGGAATATGATAAATGACCCACAATTTTATACGAAGACAATGCTGCATGCATAGCCCAATTACAGGGAGGATTCATAAAAGGAGATAGAAGGAAACACATTTCACCAAAATTATTCTTCACATATGATCTCCAGAAGATGGTAATATCGATGTGCAGCAGATCCGTTCAAGTGACAATCCGGTAGATTTATTTACTAAAGCTTTATCAACTTTAACTTTTGAGAAGATGGTATACAAGATTGGAATGCGAAAACTCAAATATTTGAAACAAGGTTTTCATCAGGGGGACTAAAATATGCGTTGTACTCTTTTTCCCGTACTAAGATTTCTACCATAGGTTTTTTCTAGTAAGATTTTTAACGAGGCAACTAGCAATTCTTATTACTAAATATGTGTACTCATTTTTCTTCACTAGGATTTTTCCCACAGGATTTTTCCTTATAAGGTTTTAACGAGGCACATTATCTTTTAATGAACATCCAACGGGTAGTGTAATGAAAATATTATATTTTGAATGTCCATTTATTACTCTGCAGTATATAAATGAAGAAGATTATCCATTTAATACTCTACTGAAGTTTATCTACAAGAAGCTGATGCAGGCAAGTTGCAAGCAACTCAATGAAATGATTTGCAACAACTTCTTATTAAACAGACAGGTTGCGAGCAGCTCATGTAGACAGCCTCGCAGCTGCTTCCTGAAAAGCTTTGCAAATGCTTTCTGAAAAGCGTCACAGCTACTTCCTTTCTTTTATAAATAGATGAGATTTCAGTTTATTATGTACATCAGTTTGAAGTTGAATAATATATCAATATCTCTCTATACTTGTCTTTGATTTATCTACTTTACCATCTTTATTTAATAACACCAACATATTTGTTGACTTAAAAATAAACATCTTTTTTAACTTTATAGATTAATTTAGAGAGAAATGAATATGATATGTGTTTACCCTCAAAATTGGATAACAATTGATATTGTAAATGGTTTTAAGGATACGTAAATTAACTTGACACAAAACGATAAATTAGATTGCAATTGAAATAAATGATGGTAAAGTAAATGCAAACTACACGAATTGGGTATTTCAGCCTTGGAAAGTTAGCCACCCTCGAGCCGAATGTACTTCGATCGATATCAAGACACAGAATAATAAGAGCTTAAAGAGAATAATGATGTATAGCTTTGGAATGCGTTTTACAAGTAATCAGACCCCCTTTATATAGTAGGGGAGTCCTACATTAGGTACAACTCTATAAAAGGTAAAAATCCTCTAATTAACTGATTGCTGATCTCTTATCGATACGTGTCAAGATCTTCGCCATGATATTCGGTCGGACATGGATATCACGGCCTTCTGTTGGCCGAGCTTGACTACCTGACAACGTTTTTCGAAGTTAATCGAGGCTAGGGACCGATCCCGAATCGTGGCCCTAACATCCTCGAGGGCGGGCGTTATGGTACAGACTCCACATTGATGAGATTTCTACCTCGATCTACGCTCCCTTGTTACCATATCTCAATCTTGACTTATTATGTCGGAGACCAAAATGTACTATTAGACCGGTTCTACCCGTATACAGATAGTCCCCTCGTTTTTTGGAGGGTAGATGATGAGAAACGATATGAGCTCCCGATTCTCACTTCGATATATCGTGACAGAAATGACAAAAAGTTGAAACATCCTACCGGTCTAGTCTTAACAGCATTAAATGCTTGTTAGTTGCCGGTCGGCCACTCCTAGTTGTGAATCGTCGCTGGAAAACTATAAATACCCCTTCCTTTGTTCTTTCAAACATTACATCCAAGCCTTCTGCCCTCGTGTTTGAGAAATTTCACTACTTCCAAGCACTTATATTCTGGTCACTTTGAGATCTTTTATAAGAACTTTCATTCGTCTTCATCTCAAACCATCAAGTGTACTCTTTTAACTTCTTCTTTTTCCTTATTTTTTTCTCCATCTTTCAAAGAAATGGCGAAGACTTCAAAATTCGTTTCCCAAAAAGAAACTCCCTCTACCTCGCAGCCGGCTACCAAGGAAGTCGTCTCGCGTACTACTATCGAGGAATCGGTATTGGAACCTCCTCTGAAAATGTTCATCGCAGGGGGTGCCCGGTTAATGCTGATTTTAAGGTCGAAAAGCCCTCCTCTATAAGGCCGGTGCGAGGAGGTCTCGAGGTACATCTGCTCGATCACCGAGGATATTCTCTCCGAAGTCAAAAAAGATTGAAACTAGGTTGACAAACATGTGGTGATTTTCGAACCTGACGAAGCCATCACCACCCACGTCGAGGGACCTTTAAGTGTTTAAACTTATCCCTTCATACTGGGCCCCTTGGACCCAATTATCATCAACGTTTGTAGAAGATACGAGGTAACCCTAGTAACCGTTCTTTTTGGAGGATTGTAATCCTCCTTCGTTTCTTGTAAGTACAATCGAGGGTGCTCTTTCACTATCGACCACCTCATGCGTTTATATAGTCCCCGACTCTACCGGGGGACTGATCAAGCTCGCCCATCAGGCCAGTAAAGCCCCATTCTCGAGTATTGATGAAGATCTGGATCGAGGTTGGCTAGGCCGTTTTGTCCAAGTGAGGACCTCGGACTTGATTCTGGCCGAGCACATACCATTCCCTGAGAAGTGGAACATTTCACGTAAGTATAATTTTGCTTCCAAGATTTAATTTATCACTTTTTTCCTTTCTTCTTATCAATGTTCTGTGGTGGTGCAGCTGTTGCTCGGATCCCGAATGCAGTTCCTCGGCTCAAGGAGTGGGTCGAGGGCATCATATTACAAAGACCTTATTCCGAGTGTTCATGGCGCAAGCTCTCAAAGGGTCGATAGGAGGCCCGTTCGCACGGTGAGATCTCTTTCATGAGTAATATTTGGTTTCCCTTTTGCATCATTAAGTCCTCACTTGTTTTTTTTTTTTTTTGCAGGTTTATCCAAGGATGTCAAAATAAGGCCCCCATGCGGTAGCATTGATTTCCCCACTGAGTCACCTGCTCCAAACAGGGTGAAGAGAAGAAAAGAAAAAGGGCTCCGAGTTCTCCGAGCTTGGAGAAAAAGAAGCCAAGGAGATGGTTGGTGCGTAAATCCAAAGAAAGCAGCAGTGCTCGAGCACCGTCTCCGCATTCACTCTATCGGCTGAGGGACGAATCCGAAGGAGAAGGAGAAGCCTTCGATCTAATGGCCAGCATGCCATCGTGGCTCAAAGGGCAAGGGGCCTCCGAACCATAGGGAGGCGATGCCGATCTTCATCAAGTTAGGGAGATCGAGGAGGAGGCCGAGACCAAAGCTTCCCGGAATGTGGGCAATGCCTCGAAGGAAGCACTTGGTGTGATAGAGATCACCAAGTCACCCTTGTTTACTGAGTCCATGTATAACGAGGCCCAAACGGTTCAAGGACGCCCCAATTAGGGGGCCCATGGAGCGGACGACCCCTTCCACGGGTATTTTGACGGAGTAGACTTTATGTCTATGGAGGATGTCACCGGGTTGGGTGACTTAGAGATACCGAGGAAGAGCCCATCTTCGGGAGCAAGCAGACCTTCCTCTAGCCCCAGGTTGGTCAATCGATTCCCTTCTCCGAGTGTGGATCCTGGTTAGACGCGATCTATCACTATGTCCCTTCCAGAGGACGCTCGGGTCCTCCCGACCTCATAGGGGTGGCCAGTTATGTTCGGTGTATGTTGACCGAGGATGATCAGGCGAAGATGAACGAGGTGGATGCACCTTGTCTGTTCAATGAAGCACAACAAGCGTTAAACCGGGTAACTTCAGATATTCCTTAATGGTTTTCAATTTGTATTTAGGCTATTTTATATAAAACTCTAACATTTTTTCTTTGTGGTTGTAGGCCTTGGTGCTTCACCACGAGACTTTTCTTTGATACCGGGATGGGCTGAAACTGCTCGCTGAGAAGAGAGATGCTCATAAACTTCTCAGCGAGCAGTTTAAATGGGAGACTAAGAGGCTCCGAGCTGAGCTGGAGGTTGCTCAGAAGGAGCATGCCGACCTAGTCGAGCAGGTAAAAATACTTGAGGTTAGTGATGATGAACTAGATTCGGTGATTGATGTTCGAAATCCACAGGTCCAACAGAAGATCGATCGGATTGACCAGCTCCGAGCCGAGATGGATGCAATTAAGGCCGAGACTGAAGAACGGAGAGGGAGAATGGACCGTTTCGCCTCAGAAAAAGAGGCTGCTTGGGCGCAACTGACTTCGGCTGAGGTCTAGCTTCGAGCGGCAAAGGAAAAGGCCGAGGTGCAGGCCAAAAAGGTTGAAGAGCTCCAGTCTCAGCTAAGTTCGGCCGCCTCTGATCGAGAAATTATGGCCAAGGAGCTTGAAACGGCCAAGTCAGCAGGCGTGGTGGTTAAAGCCGATGCCGACTAGGTGGTGGCCCAATATAAGGCTGATGTCTAGGCGGCCCAGGACCGCTTGAAAGACACTATTGAATATGAGAAACGGCAGTCACAAAGAGAGGCCCTCGAGGAAATTCATGCTTGGGGTTTTTATCTATTGGCTGAGATCGAAACCGCTAAGGAGCTCAAGGTCGAAGCCAAGAAGTTGGCTTACCCTGAGGAAGAAGAAGAAGAAGACTCCGAGGGTTCCGGTGGAACCAGGGGTGGAGAAGACCAGGCTAATTAGACACCTTTGTAGATGTTTTTGCTTTTTTGTTTTTTGTACGTGTGTACTTTTGTATTTTTGGTCAAGGACGTTTGGCCTTTGTAAAGACTTTATGTATATATACAAGGCTTCGTTTTCCCTTCGACAATTTTTGAGTTTTTTTTTTTCCTTTGCTTTATTTCTTTATGTTTGCAAAGATCGAAATGCCTTAGCATGAACTAGTTAGGTCATGTTCGGAAGTTCGAACAGGCCTTGCTTTTGACATTATGTTGTCTAAGGCATCGTGGGGGTTCGGTATGACCAGAACTTTTCCCCAAAGTAGGTAGCCTTTAGAGTCGATTTACAAATGTTTCAATGCCTTGTTTTTTATTACAGGTTACGGACGTCTCCGAGCCGTTTTAATATGGCCGTAGCCTTTTTAGTTCGGGTGTTGCCCAGTGGGCTTGTCCCCTCGAGTTATCTAGGCTTGCCTAAGATAACAATCCCTGAATGGGATGGCCGTAGCCTTTTTAGTTCGGGTGTTGCCCAGTGGGCTTGTCCCCTCGAGTTATCTAGGCTTGCCTAAGATAACAATCCCTGAATGGGATGGCCGTAGCCTTTAAGGTTCGGGCGTTGCCTAATAGGTCTTGTGCCCCGGGCTCCCTCAGCCCGAGTTCTCCGAGTTTGTTTTGGACGGCAGTCCCTGATTGGGAGTGATCATTTGAACCCGGATAAAGGCGGCCCTTGGGCTCCATACCTTTAGGGGATCGAATGTAGGAAATTTCTTAAGAGGAAAGAAAAAAGATAAATTCTTAAGGGATAAGATATTTATTCGCAAGGTAGAAACTTCTTTTTATTCCTGTGTGTAATAGTTACACATGTGTACAAGTTTTGTGCGAAGGCTCGAGCAGTCTATGAAGGCACGGTTCATTTGATCATTTGGCCCTTACAGTAAATCTTATCGATTGAGCCGAGACCATTCAATCATAAAGTTTCTATCCTTGCTAAAGTCGTTATCCGAGGGTAATGCCCCCTAGTGTTTGGGGCCGATCGTAAAGAGGCCTCGAATACTGTTGTCATGATCGTCGATACCGGTTCGTAACCGACCTTCAACTCTAAGTTAGCACGATTAATTGTTGTCTCGTTAAAAACCTTGCGGGAAAATCCATTTGGGACAAAACCGGTTAAAGGAAAAAAAAGTGCAACGCGTGCTTTCAGGCCTAAAAATTGTTTCTTTCCTTGTTTGTTCCCTGCAAGTGTTAGTTCAAAATAAAAGAAATGAATGGGCCGTACCTTAGCTGTAATATCATTTCAAGTGAACTATATTCTAGTTGTTCGGTAGTTGCTCGCCGTTCATTGCTCCGAGTTTGTAGGACCCCTTTTCGGTAATCTCGATAATTTTATACAGACCTCCCCAGTTTGGCCCCAACTTCCCTTCGTTCGAGTTTCGGGTATTTAGTGTAACCTTCCTTAATACCAAGTCCCCGACATTGAAGTGTCGAAGGTTGGCCCTTCGATTGTAATATCTCTCGATCCGCTGCTTTTGGGCGGCCATCCGACAAGGGCGGCTTCGCGCCTTTGATCTAATAGATCTAGGCTTGTATTCATGGCCTAGTCGTTTGATTCCTTGGTTGCATATCAAAACCTAGGACTTGGTTCTCCGACTTCGATCGGTATTAGAGCTTTGGCGCCGTAAACCAGTGAGAACGGAGTGGCCCCGGTACTGGACTTCGAGGTCGTACGGTATGCCCATAAGACTTCGAGCAGGATTTCCTTCCATTTTCTTTTGGCGTCAGTTAACCTCTTTTTGAGGTTATGGAGTATGGTTTTGTTGGTCGATTCCGCTTGGCCATTCCCATTAGGGTGATAGGGTGTTATGAGGATCCTTTTGATCTTGTGGTCTTCGGGAAACTTGCTTACTTTGCTGCCGATGAATTGTTTCCCGTTGTCGCACACAATCTCAGACGGCATTCCAAACTGGCATATGATGTGGTTCCAAATAAAGTCGATGACCTCCTTCTCCCTGACCTTCTCGTATGCCTGGGTTTCCACCCACTTAGAAAAATAGTCAGTCATAAATAATATAAATTGAGCCTTACCGGGTACCCATAGAAGGGGGCCAACAATGTCCATTCCCCACTTCATGAACAACCATGGTGACAGAACCGAATGCAGCAACTCCTTGGGTTGATGAATCATCGGAGCATGTCTTTGACATTTATCACATTTTCGTATGAACTCCTTCGCGTCTTTTTCCATATCGATCCAGTAGTAGCCGGCTCTGTTTATTTTTTGAACCATTGATTCGATGCCTGAATGATTTCCACAGGTGCCTTTGTGGATTTCCCTCAGAACGTACTCAGTGTCTCCTCGTCCTAGACATATCACGAGCGGGCCATCGAATGTTCTTCTAAACAAGGTTCCGTCTTCGGAAAAAGTAAATCGGGTTGCCTTCGTACGCAGGGCGCTCTATTCTTTCGGATCCGAGGGCAGTTTTCCAGTCTTCATATATTCTATATATCTTTTTCTCCAGTCCCAAGTTAGGCTCATTCAGTTAATCTCGGCATGGCCTTCTTCCTCTACCAATCTCATAAGTTGTACCACTGCCTCGAGTTGAATTCATCGTCCTCGACCGATGATCCTAAGTTAGCAAGGGCATTGGCCTAACTATTTTGATCCCAAGGTAAATGTTGCAAAGTCAATTCTTTAAACCAATGTAATGTTACCTGCAACTTATCCAGGTACCTTTGCATTCGTTCTTCCCTAACCTCGAATGTCCCATTAACTTGGTTCACCACGAGGAGGGAGTCGCACTTGGCTTCAATCGCCTCTGCCCTCAAGCTTTTGGCTAGTTCGAGACCTGCAATCATGGCCTCATATTCGGCCTTGTTGTTAGTCAATTTCATAGTCCTAATAGATTGTCTAACTACATTCCCTGTTGGTGGCTTCAACACGATGACATGTCTAGATCCTTTTGCGTTCGAGGTGCCATCCGTAAAGAGGGTCCAAATCCTCAAAGACGTCCCCGAGTTCACCAACAACTTTATTTCGACCTCAGGTATTAGGGCCAGCGTAAAGTCGGCCACAAAGTCCGCCAATATTTGAGATTTAATGGCGGTCCGGGGTTAATATTCAATATTGTACCCGCTGTTCTCCACGGCCCATTTGGCCAATCGACCCGAGAGCTCGGGTTTATGCATTATATTTCGCAATGGGTAAGTAGTCACAACACATATAGGATGATATTGAAAATATGGTTTCAACTTTCTAGAGGCGCTTAGCAGAGCGAGCGCCAATTTTTCTAGGTGAGGGTACCTAGTTTCAGCCTCACCTAGAGTCCTGCAATAGTAAATTGAAAATTATGTACCTTGCTCTTCCCGGACCAGGACTCCACTTACCGCTATGTCCGATACTGCCAAGTACATGTATAGTTGTTCGTCTGTCTTCGGTGTGAAGCAGCGGTGGGATTGATAGATACCGCTTGAGTTCCTCCAAGGCCCGTTGACAGTCCGCGGTCCATGAGAAGTTATTCTTCTTCTTCAACAGTGAGCAGAATCGGTGGCTCTTCTTAGAGGACCTCGAGATGAATCGCCCTAGGGCGGCTATGCGCCCGGTTAATATTTGCACAGCCTTCATGTTGTCCACAACCGTGATATCTTCGATGGCTTTGATTTTGTCGGGGTTGATCTCGATTCCCCGGTTGGATACCATGAATCCGAGGAATTTACCTAACTCAACTCCAAATGCAAATTTCTCTGGGTTTAGCTTCATATTGTATTTCTTCAATATGCTGAAGGTTTCCTGCAAATTTTTTAAACGGTCCTCTACTCGCAGGGACTTAACAAACATATCGTCAATGTAAACCTCCATTGATTTTTCTATTTGTTCCTCGAACATCCGGTTTACTAGGCGTTGGTAAGTGCCACCAGCATTTTTTAATCCGAATAGCATCACGTTATAGCAGTATGTGCTGTATTTAGTGACGAAGGAGGTTTTTTCCTGATCACCCGGATTCATCCGTAGCATCGATCATGCGATCGATGTTGGGCAAAGGGAAGGAGTCCTTGGGACATTCTTTATTCAAATCCTTATAGTCTACACATATTCTCAATTTATACCCTTTTTTAAGGACTACCACTACGTTCTCTAACCAATCCAGGTATTTAACCTCCCGAATGGACCCTATTTTTAGGAGTTTAGATACCTCGTTCTTGATGAAAGCATGTTTGACCTCATACTGGGGCCTCCTCTTCTGCTTGGCCAGATGAAACTTCGGGTCCAAGCTTAGCTTATGAGTGGTTATTTCCAGCGGGATCCCTGTCATATCAAGGTGGGACAAAGCGAAACAATCTATGTTAGCTATAAGAAACTGAATGAGTTTTTTCCTGAGCTCGGGACTTAACCCCGTGCCCAGGTATACCTTTCAGTCAGGTAGATGCTTGATCAATATGACCTATTCCAGCTCCTCGACCATCGATTTGGTGGCATCGGAATCATCGGGGGCTATAAAAGACATGGGAACCCTGTAATCATCGTCTTCATCAGTCCTATGCTTCTCCGATTGGGTCGGGGTTGGTGTCGGTAATTGCTATTTAGCTTCTTGCCTTGTGATCGAACTCAGCCCCTTTGTCGTTGCAAGTGCGAATATCGGAATCGCCTCTTCAACCGCAAACATCTCCTTTGCGGCTGGCTGTTCTCTGTAGATTGTTTTAATCTCACCCGGTCTTGGGAATTTTAACATTTGGTGCAGAGTCGAGGGCACCGCCCTCATGTTATGGATCCATGGCCTCTTGAACAAAGCATTGTACCTCATGTCTCCTTCGATCACATAAAACTTACTTTCCTGGATAGTCCCGGCGATATTCACCAGTAATGTTATCTCCCCCTTAGTGGTTTCACATGCCATGTTGAATCCGTTTAGAACCCGGACTGCAGGCACGATTTGATCTTGTAGACCAAGCTGCTCCACGACCCTCAATCGGATGATAATGGCCGAGCTACCTGGATCAATTAACACACGCTTAACTCGAGATTTATTTATGAGTACAAATATTACCAGTGCATTATTGTGGGGCTGCACGATCCCTTTCGCCTCGTCATTGAAAGAAAAGGTTCCTTCCGGTATGTAAGGTCGAGTCCGTTTTTCCCTCGTGATGGATACTTTGGTGCGCTTCAACATCGGCCCCTAAGGGATATCGACCCCACGGATGATCATGTTAATGACGTGTTGAGGTTCTTCTTGTTCGGTCTTCCCTATTCCTGAAATGATTCTTGGCTCAGTTGCTCAGGAATTCTCGAAGATGCCTGTTGTTGAATAGTCAGGCTACTTCCTCTATCAACTGTCGGCAATCCTTCATTCTTTGGCCGTCAGTGCTATGATATTTACACATCTGGTTAGGATCCCTTTGGGTTGGATCGTATTGTAGAGGTCGAGGCCATTTGGTATCCTTGATGCGTCCGATAGTTGATACAGTGGCGGCAGTGTCGACGTTAAAGTTGTATTCAGATAACCTCGGTACTTCCTTAGGCCTGATAGGCCTGTCGAAACCGTTCTTGCCCATGCGTCCCCGATTACTTTGACCTCGATCACTTCTCCTTTCACTTCTCATGGGATTTCTCCCGTATCCGTTACCTCTTCGACCCTCATTGTATGGTTAATAACGATCCCTGCTTGATCTCGGTTCACGATCAATGTCTCTCTTGGCTCTATCAACGACTCTAACGGGATAAACGGACCCCAAAGGGGCCCCAAGTTGATCATCTTCGACTCTGATTTTCGATTGATACCGGTTATACACGTCGGCCCAAGTAACGACCGGATATTCTATCAGGTTTTGTTTTAACTCTTGTGAAGCCACCGAGCTTCGAACATTGAGTCCCTGGGTGAAAGCTTGAACGGCCCAATCGTCCGCAACCGGGGGTAAGTCCATTCTCTCCATTTGAAATCAGGACACAAACTCTCTGAGCATTTCATTATCCCTCTGTTTCACTTTGAAGAGGTCTTACTTTCTGGTCTCGACCTTGATAGCTCCGGCATGTACTTTTACGAAGAAATCTGCAAGCATAGCAAACAGGTCAATAGAATTAGGAGTTAGGTTATGGTACCATATCATGGATTCCTTTGACAGGGTCTCTCCGAACTTTTTCAACAAGACGGGCTCGATCTCATCATCCTCCAAGTCGTTCCCTTTGATAGCACATGTTAGGAGGTTATATGTTCATTTGGGTCGGGAGTTCCGTTGTACTTAGGAATCTCGGGCATGCGGAACTTCTTTGGGATCGGCTTTGGAGTTACGCTCGGAGGAAAAGGTTTTTGCACGAACTTCTTGGAATCCAGGCCTTTCAATATCGGCGGTGCTCCTGGGATTTAGTCGACCCTGGGATTGTAAGTTTCCACCTTTTTGTCATTATTTTCGATTTTCTTCTCCCCTAATTCTACCCGTTTGGTCTGTTCCTCGAGCATCCTTATGATCTCGGGTTAGTCCCTGGTTCGTTTTCATTTGACCTCTCTGCGACCAGTTCATCCCTGCAAGTGACTTCCCGGGACGGATCGGGTTCAATTCTGCTCGGTACGCGGCTTTGGTTCTGTAACTGAGCTATCGCCGCCTGTTGAGTCTGCAACATTTCAAAAATCACCCGTAGACTGATCTCGTCTCCTCCAATGTTTTGTGTATCTTGAGCTGTCGATCGGTTTCGCCACGGACGCTATTCTCGGGGTCGATAGGCAGGTTGCGTCGATAGCCAGATGTGAATTAGCATCAATTGGGTCTGCGACCGGAATTCCGATGGGATCAACGGGCGGTACCTCATCACCGGGTGCTATGTTGTTATTTTCACCGTGATGACCGGACTCGTTGTCAACATGTAAGGGTGCTGATTGACAGTTCGACATTTTGAGTTTTAACTTGAAATTAGAGACGCTTCAAATAATAAGTGTAAAGTAGTGTGGCTATGGAGATTTGTATCAAACAACCACTATTATCCTTAGCCCCACGGCGGGCGCCAAACCATTTACCCTCAAAATCGGATAAAAATTGAATTTGTAAGTGAGTTTAAGGATACGTAGATTAACTTGACACAAAACGGTAAATTAGATTGCAATTGAAATAAATGATGGTAAAGTAAATGCAAACCACACGAATTGGGTAATTTTAGCCTTGGAAGGTTAGCCACCCTCGAGCCGAATGTACTTTGATCGATATCAAGACACAGAAGAATAAGAGCTTAAAGAGAATAATGATGTATTATTTTGGAATGCGTGTTACAATATGTTTTACAAGTAATCATACCTCCTTTATATAGTAGGGGAGTCCTACATTAGGTACAACTCTATAAAAGGTAAAAATCCTCTGATTAACTGATTGCCGATCTCTTATCGATACGTGCCGAGATCTCCGCCGTGATATTCGGTCGGACACGGATATCACCGCCTTCTGTTGGCCAAGCTTGACTATCTGACAACGTTTTCCGTAGTTAATCGAGGCCAGGGATTGATCCCGAATCACGGCCCTAACATCCCGAGGGCGGGCGTTATGATACGAACTCCACATTGATGAGATTTCTACCTCGATCTAAGCTCCCCTGTTACTACATCTCGAGCTTGACTTATCATGTCGGAGACCGGGATGTACTATGAGACCGGTTCTACCCGTATACAATCCGCATACTTTCAAAGCAAGGGGGAAAATATAAAAGATAAAGTATAGGAAGTAATATCAATACTTTCCAAAAATACACAAAAGTCTATTTTCTGTATTTTTCATTGCAAGAAAAGTGAAATTCGATCAAGTGGAAATTAGTCATCACCTATTTCATGTTTTCTTATAGTAGCTGTTTAAGTAAGAAAAATAAGAAAAGGAAAATAGGCCAGTAGAATCTTAGTTTGACCAGTTGAGCTGTTCAATTTGATATGTTGATATTACTAATCAAAATCTGATATTAACTCTATACAGTAAATGTTTTTCCTTCTTTTTTTGTTGCATTTAAATACTTTAATAGTATTTTTATATATAATGTGTAAATGATTTTTTTTGTTTGTTGACGGGAAATTTACAAAGTGACAAAGTGCTAACATGGTGAGTAATAAAATACGTCATAACTAGAGATGGATTTAAGATTTTCTAAAGTTTATAGGTTCCTACATCGATCTCAAATTTATATATATTAACAACTGGGTTCACAATCTAATTTTTATAGATATTTAATTTTTTTTAAATATAATACAAGGTATGAGCAAAAGCTCCAATGAACCTGTATGTATTGTTTTAGATCGCCCCTGGTCATAACTAGCGGTAGAAATTTAACCTTCTCGACATTTGTATTTCTAGAGCTTCACTTGTGAAATTTTTTTTCAAAAATATGGTTGAAAAGTGATCGGTGGTCCCTACTTCTATATATAAGTCAGATTTGCAGGGGAAAAAAACCCAGAAATAGCCTGAATTACTGCTAATTAAAACTTAGCCACAGTTTAAAAGTATCGAAATTTAGCTATTTTTTCATGTAAACGTAAAATCTAAACAAAAACACCCTAAAAATCCAGAAAAATTCTATCATAATATGTCAGAATTCAAATTTTTTCATATGAGATTCCAGCATAATGTGCTGGAATTTCATAATATGCTAGTATTCCAACATAATATGCTAGAAATTTATACTCATCAGGAGCTCCATAATGCATCATGTTATGTTGAAACTTTTTGTGTTTCAGCAAGAGTATTTTTGTCCAGATTTTATCTCCGCATAAAATAGTGGCTATTTTTCAATAACTTTACAAATGCTGGCTATTTTTCAATTATCAATCTGAAAATTAACTAGCCCATGCTATTTTCACGATCTAGCATAGATTGGTTCTGAACTCACAAATCCCGATTACCCATTCTAATATGATTCAAAATATACAAGTTTCATCCAAATCCGACTCCAAATTGGCTCCCAAAATCCCCAATTTCACTCATCTAAATCATAGTTTAAAAAAAAAAATCATAAATTTCTCTTTCAAATCACATAGTCTAGGTATAATAATCCATGAGGAAACAAGATCTAACTGTCGAAGTGGACTTATCTTTGGGCTGAGCCCAAACTATTTTCAGCCTCCACATTAGGATTAAAGAAGGAATTCTTACTTATCTATGTTATATTTTAAACTTATTTAATCCTCCTAAAGAAGTTATCACTTAATTACGTTAAAAATATAATTTATCATTTACATATAAAAAAATATTAGACTTCAATTTGACCCATTTTAGACTTCATTCTTTTCTAATTTTCTTCTCTATATAGATATTCTCTCTCAGTTCCTTTTTGATTCGGTCCATTGAACAAAACAAATAATTTGATTGGGCGAATCGTGACATAGTTTCAAGCTCCATCTCCATAGCTTAGTCTGACCCCAGCATACCCATTCTTGAAGATTCCAGATTCTGCTATCATGGCATACGCTCGAAACTCCATGTTAGTTCTTTACATCTCCTTCACTTTCGTCTCTACCCTGTTGACTGTATAATTAACTGTATAATTGATATTAAAATGAATTTAAAATAAAAAACTAAATTATTATGAAGAAATGAGCTTAAACTTCATTGATAGTATTAAAAATTTTGAAGCTTTGAATTCAAATATTAGATTTTGAAAATTAATATTTACTTGGATTCGGTATTGTTGCAAATGATTGAAAATATCCCTTGGAGTTTATCTCTCAATTTTAGGAGAATTTGGTGAAATATCAAGTTGGTTTTGGTTGGAGATCATATTGAAACTCCAAGAAAAAGACATGAATAAGTGATATATATTTTGTATCTCGGGTATACAAACGACATACATGATATACACAATTAACATAATTGTATACAAAGTATATATAAGTTGTATGTAAATTATAACTTTTGACTTTTATATATAAGTGTATGAGGCAAAATTGATTTGTAGAAAATCGTCGAATGGTAACATGACAAGTGGAACCGATGATAGGCAAAATGCATGTCAAGTAATAACCAGTACCGGATACAACAAATGCAATCAGCATCGAAAATATCTCGAAGAGAGCGTAGTTACGGGAGAAGATCAAGGGTTTGCTATAGGATAATATTTAATAAGAGAATATTCTCTACTATTAAATGAGCGGCTATTGCAGAGAATATTTGCATTCATGGTCCGCCGTTACATGTTCATCAATGACTCTTTTTTTATCATTTAATAGGGGCTTGATCTTAGGATCTTGTTTCCCTAGGTAAGGCTATAAATAGCAGGCTCAGTAGCCATTGTAAGGGGACGAAATACTTTCTGCATACTAAAGCTTTATTTTGTTACTTCTGCTCTCAATTTAATGACTTTGCTTATACTTTATCTTACTCTCAATTTTGCTCTTGGAGACATTGCGTTCGGGGCCAGGCTTGTCATTTTCTTCAACCTTAATTTCTAATCTTAATATTTATTTTATCTCTTTATCATCTTTTGAATCAAATCAATTCGCTTGTTTATTAACCACGTCACAAATTCAACTACACCGTTTTACGGGTAAATAGTTTGGCGCCCACTGTAGGGCTTAGGTTCTTACGTAATTGCTTTGATCTGTGCGTTTATTACTAACTTGATTTGATTCATCCCTTAGTGAAAAAGATATGACAGCTAATGATGTCAACGTCACACACAACGTTGAGGGGCACAAAGAATTATCCCAACATGATGATCCAATCAATAAGACTCGCAACTAATGGGATGAGATGATCCCGGTTCGGGATGGCCAGTATCCTCGGCATGTGCAGGAATCGACTCTCGATGATGCGGAGGAGGAACATGTCGTGGAAACAGTAAAAATCCTGAGAGAACAGTAGAAAGCAATCATGAAACACCTCTCAAGGCAGGATCGAGTTATGACGGGGTATCAGACACCTCTAATAATGCAAATGGAAGGGGCCCGCTTCTTCCCAGTGTTCCTGCAAATCAAACAGCTCAAAGAGTCGATAATAACACCCCAAGGGGTGAAGTCAGTTTCGACGGTGCCGGAGGGACAGGTAGCAGATCTAGGAATGACAACGGGAATGAACTCTTCAAAGCCGAGCTCATGAGGTTTATGAGGGAAATGAACGAATGAATGGATCAAAATGCGAAGGAGTTTCACGCTCAAATGAATTAGATTTCAGGCACACCACCAGTTCTGAAAGGTCCAGATTCGAGAAAATACACGCAATTGCCATTTAAGCTGAGTGCCGCACCAGAGTTAATTCCAAAGAGGGTCAAGATGCCAAATATACCGAAAAACGATGGGACTTTGAATCCATAGGAGCAAATGACAACCTACACCACGACTGTGAAAGAGAACGATTTGGCTCAAAATGAGATCGAGTCAGTCTTGCTGAAGAAGTTTGGTGAAACTCTCACAAAGGGGACCCTAACATTGCATTCTCTTTTACCCGAACATTCGGTTGACTCGTTTAAGATGCTTGCACACTCGTTCATTAAGGCCCATGCTGGAGAAAGAAAGGTTTAGGCCAGAAAGGCGGATATTCAGAATTGCAAAACGCGAGTATGAACTGCTGCAAGAGTTTGTAATCCGGTTCCAGAAAGAGAGGATGATGTTACCGGCGGTACCAGATGAAGGAAAGCCTAGTCGATTTTCAAGCAACCACTTGGGCAGATGTTCATAACCGCTATGTGTCTAAAATAATGATAGAAGATGATCATCTCAGGTTCCCGGTATCAACCAAGGGACAGGATCGAGACAAAAACCAAGATAAGTTAAAAGTGACTTTGATGTGGATCAGTGGTCTTCTAGAGGTTATTTTTTCCATATGAAAGAATCAAAGGTCGGAATAGCAAAGGGTTTCGGTCATCGGATAGGTTTTCTCCTGATAGAAGAACCGATTGGGGCCGTAGCAGCAGATCTTTACAAGAGAAGGAGATACAAAAGGCCCGAGACTCCGCATATCCTAAGTTATCAGATTAGAACTTCAATATCAGCTTAGTAGAGTTGGTATCGGCGATGAGGAATACCAAAGAAGCACGATTCCGGAAGCCAATTCAGTCGGATCCTAGCCAGAGGGATCCCAATTTTTGGTGTGAATATCATGTGACTCACGGCCATAGAATTGGGAACTGTCGACATCTACGTGAAGAGTGGCGGCATTGTTAAAAAATGGCCATCTCAGGAAATTCTTAACTGACCGAGCCAATAACAACTATGGCCGAAGCTGGGAAAATGACGAGCCTTCGAAGGAAGCGGAATGCTTCCCTCGGTTGACTATCATGATTTTCAGAGGGAATGAAGTCAACAGTATGACCTTCTCAGCGGCCAAGAAAACAAAGATATCAGTGACTCTCAACAAGAGACTCTGGGAAGTCGCAGAAGATGATATCACCTTCACAGAGGAAGATGCTGACGGACTTCTCCTGCCACACAACGACACTTTGGTAATCTCTCTCAATGTGTTAGATTTTAAAATCAAACATGTTTTGATTGACCTAGGAAGCTCAGCCAACATTATCCAATGGAGATTGCTGGAGCAAGAAAAGCTGCTGGAAGCATCATTCCAACGACAAAACTCTTAGCTGGATTCAACTTGACAAGTGTGACAACCTGAGGAGAGATTTTGCTGCCCACAAACGCCGAAGGATTGATTAAAACCACTCTATTCGAAGTGGTAGATGGCTAAATGGGTTACAATGTAATCTTCGGAAGGCCGTGGATACACGAGACAAAGGGTTATGTCCTCAACATATCATCAACTATTGAAATTTCCAACCCCCCAAGGAATCAAGCAGATAAGAGGAGATCAACTGGCAACAAGGGAAATGAACGTGTAACTGTTTCCAACAGCAAGGGGAAGGAGCCCACCAAATAGCAATTACAGGAACCGATGCTTCCTTTCCGACTGAAGACTATAAAGGCGAGGATTCATCGGAATCCCACTATGTGCCTAGATATTATCAGGTACCAGAGGAGACGGATGCGTCCAAGTCCACTGCAGAAGAACTCGAGCAAGTGGCCCTATTTGTAGAATTTTTGTAAAGAAAGTTTCACTTGGGAACAAGACTCAATCCCGAACTCAGGTTAGAATTTATAAATTTCTTAAAGCTAACGCAGTTGCTTTGCGTGGTCGCACTCGGATATGACAGGTATCCAATTGGAGGTGGTCATGCACAAGCTAAGCTTGGATCCAAACTTCCCGCTGGTAAGGCAAAAGAAACACCCGATAGCGGAGGTTAGAAACATGTTTGTTAAAGAAGAGGTAACCCGATTACTCAACAATGGTTCAATTCGGGGGGTAAAATATCCATAATGGTTAGCCAACATAATTTTAGTACTTAAAATGAATAACAAGTTTAGAATGTGCGTAGATTATAAGGATTTAAATAAGGCGTTCCCTAAAGACTCGTTCCCATTGCCAGACATTATCAAATGATTGATGCTATGGCCGGACACAAGTTAATGAGTTTCCTTGATGCTTACTCCGGTATAATCAAATCAAGATGGACCCGGAGGATTAGGAAAAAACCTCCTTCATAACAAACTTCGGCACATATTTCTATAGTGTGATGCCATTTGGGCTTAAAATGTCGGAGCCACTTACTAGAGGCTCGTTAACAAAATGTTTGAAAATCAGATAGGCAAAACAATGAAGGTATAAATTGATGACATGTTAGTCAAGTCTTTGAATGTAGGAGATCATTTGAGACACCTCCAAGAGACTTTCGATGTCCTGAGGAAGCATAACATGAAACTCAACCCGGAAAAATGTGCATTTGGGGTTGGCTTCGGTAAGTTCTTGGGGTTCCTGGTCTCGCAAAGAGGGATCAAAGTTAATTTTGACAAGATATAAGCCATCGAAGGCATCCCGGACCAGTTAACGAGCGTGAAGGAAGTACAGAGATTAACCGGAAGGTTTGCGGTTTTAAGCAGGTTAATCTCAAGGTCCTTGGAAAAGTGCCATCACTTTTTCTCACTTCTAAAAAAGAAGAACCATTTCGAGTGGACTCCGGAATGCCAACAGGCATTGAAGGACCTCAAAAGGTACTTATCTAGCCCATTGTTACTGTCAAAACCAGGGGAAGGCGAGCAATTGTTAATATACTTAGCAGTCTTGGAAGTAGCGGTAAGTGCCGTTTTGGTTCGAGAAGAGAAAGGTATGCAATTTCCTATTTATTATGTTAGTAAAATACTCTCAGGAGTAGAAACCCGTTATCCACACCTCGAAATGATGGCCTTAGCTCTCATAGTTGCCTCTCGAAAGCTTAGGACTTATTTTCAGCGCCACCCAATAGCTGTTGTGACAACCTTTCCCTTAAGGAATGTCCTTCACAAGCTTGAGTTGTCAGGCCGTCTGGCTAAATGGCTAGTCGAAATTAGTGAGTTCGACATTAAGTGCAAACCCAGGATTACGATCAAGTCACAAGTTTTTGCCAACTTTGTGGCCGATTTCAGTCTCGGATTAATGCCCTTGGCTGCTAAGGAAGCAGTGCTGGTGTTGGAAACGGCATCAGGGGTTTGGACCTTGTGTATGGATGGAGCTTCCTATGTAAAAGGCTCTGGTCTCGGGATAGTTCTAGTCACGCTCTAGGGGGAAACTCTGAGGCAGGCCATTAAAGCTATTTCGTTAACTAACAATGAAGCCGAGTATGAGGCTTTGGTTTCAGGACTTGAACTGGCCCGGGTACTCGATTTTGAGGTCATTGAGATAAAGTGCGATTCCCAACTGGTAGTAAACTAAGTATACGGGATTTTTGACACAAAGGAAGAGCGCATGCAACGGTACATGAATAAGGTTCAGGCATTGCTTGCATGATTCAGAGAATGGTCGATCATACACATTCCAAGGAAAAAAATGTGGAAGCAGATGTATTGGCTAACTTGGGGTCATCCATGGAGATGAAAGGATCTGACTCTAGTATTGTAGTTCAACTTCTACATTTGGTATTGGATGTGGATGGTTACTGCGAAGTCAATTCAACCAACCTTGTCCGGGACTGGAGGAATGAGTTCTTCGGCATGGTAGATTACCTGAAGAGGCGTCCCGGGAACTACGAACCAATGTAACTCGTTACTGCCTCGTGGATGGGAAGTTATACAGAAGATCATACCAAGGACCATTGGCTCAGTGTCTTGGGGCCTTGGAGGCGGACTACGTAATGAGGGAAGTCCAAGAAGGAATTTGCGGGAATCACTGTGGTGCAGATTTGTTAGTTATAAAGTTTATCAGGGCAGGTTACTATCGCCTCGGATGGAACAGGATGCAAAGATGTTTGTTAAAAAATGTGACCAATATCAGCGCCATGCACAGTTGGTTAACCAACCAGCAGAACTTTTGCATTCGGTGTTGTCCCCATGGCCATTCATGAAATAGGGGATGGACATAGTTGGTCCTCTACCACCGGGTCCCGGAAAGGTAAGATTTCTTTTAGTTCTAATTGACTACTTCACTAAATGGGTTGAAGCAGGTCCTTATCAAAGGATCAGTGAAATCAAACTGGTGGACTTCATATGGTACCATGTAATCTGCCGATTCGAAATACCGAAGGAGATTGCCTGCGACAAGGGGCCGCAGTTCATAGGTTCAAAAGTCAGAAAATTTTTGGAATATTTGAAAATCAAGAGGATTACATCTTAACCGTAACATCCAAGTGCTAAGGGGTAAGCGGAATCAACAAATAAGGTGATTATCCAAAACCTTAAAAAGAAGCTAGAAGCTGCTAAAGGCAAATGACCTGAGAGCTACCGGGTGTGCTATGGGCATCCCTGACAACGGCGAAGTTGAGCACAGGAGAAACACCTTTCTCTCTCGTGTATGGTGTGGAAGCTTTGATACCGGTGGAAATGGGGGAGCCGACTATAAGGCTTTCTTGAGCAAATGCGGAAACAAATAATGAAGCGATGCTGGTGAGACTGGACTTGCTCGATGAACACAGGGACTTGGCATACGTGAGGATGGTGGCTCAAAATCAAAGGATGGAAAGATATTATAATCGCAGCCAATCTTCGCTACTTCATAGTAGGAGACTTGATTTTGAGAAAAATGACTCAGAGCACTCGGGAAATCAACGGGGGGAAGCTGGCACCAACATGGGGAGGTCCTTACTAGGTTTCAACTATCATCGGTAAAGGGTCGTACGAGTTGGAAAATTAGGATGGAGTCCAATTACCTAGCTATTGGAACGTGATTCACCTCAAAATGTATTATTACTGATGGATGCACTAGTACTGAAAGTATGTGCTGCACTATTTTTTCCTTCACCTAGTTTTTGTCCCAATCGATTTTTCCTAGCAAGGTTTTTAACGAGGCAGCAACGGAAAGCATACTACGAAAGGAGAGGCATTGGCAACGGAAAGACCATTTGATATCAAGTCACTAAAGTTTTTCACATCGATGGAAAATGGCTATGTGGATGGTTAAATAATCTTTGGTTCGGTGGCAAGCTTTGCCTTCCATCACTCAAAAAGTATTATTTAACCATTTACAAGTTATTTCCACCGATGAAGGAAGACTTCCAGTGTTCGAATTCACATTCGAACACTTA
>MCJB01031991.1:79265-182141 GCA_002018475.1 Nicotiana obtusifolia | reverse complement strand
GGGGGATAATATTTGATATGGCACCAGGAGTGCCACAAAAACTAGGACTACGAGAACCGGGATCAATGTTTCATCAGGATCGAGGACTGCATGACCAGCCCCGTAGAAATAAGTTGTACAAGTCACCACATGTATTAGCAGTTTTGTTTACCTTAGCAAACAAATGCTTATGTACTTCTAAAGATAGAAGGAATGAAATAAAGTCCTTTTATTTTTATCATATTTCTTGTTCAAATGATGAGTTAATTTTATCGTTTGAAAGTTAATTAAAATTTCAAATGCTTGTGGCGGAATGAATAAGAGACGTCCTCTTCAAGAGCACAGTAAACATAAGTTCCTACTCTTATGAAACCCTCATAGTAAAGTGTAGATTCCAGAAGGGTTCATGCTTGGAATCATAAGCTATCAGATGAAAATATACCTGAAGCTTTAATCAACTAAACATAAAGGGAATATTTTTGCACAACACTTAAGCAAAAAAATCTTTATTTATTTATCACGCACCAAAATCGGTAAGAGATTGGCACAATTACAAAATACAAAGGAAAACAAGAAGTTATACATCGTTGCCGCCAGAACCCGAAGGGAGAGATGGATCTATATTTCCCCCGGTAGAGGAAGGCGGATTCACTACCGGTTAAGGATCTTTGTTTTCTTCTATCTCCCCTTCGGTTCTCGAGTACCCGGAACAAGTACTCGAAGAGTCAGTCGCAGCGGGCCCAACAGGAAGATTTTGGTGAGCAGATAACTCTAGCTCTTGAGCTTGGGCAATGCAACCATCTATGTTGGCAATGCCCATTTTGGCCTCATCCAAGGTTTTCCACCTCATATGATATATGGCATATGCCTTCTCAAAAATGAGGGAATCCTCTTGTTTTGTGGAGTTTGGCTTAAAGCTTATCGACCTTGGCTTGGAGCTCTTCCCTTTCAAATTTCACGGCACTGAGGCGAGAGTCAAGCTCAACATTTGTAGTTGAGTGAATCCGGTTTGATCCATGGCCCTCTTAAGCCTCTCTTCCGTTCGGGCCCTCTTCTTCTCGGAAGCACTGGCTTTCTCGGTTTTGGAGTTTAAGTCTACCTTCAAATTATTCATTTGATCCTCGAAAGCAGACTCACGCTTGGCAGTAGCAAGTACAGCATCATGTAGCTCGGCCTACTTAGCCTTGGCATCTTGAAGATTTTCGTGCAATTGAGCAGCTTCTTGAAGGTCTTCAGAAGCAAGAAAATTGGCCTGAAAAAAGAATATAAAAGTTACGATTTCCATTGTAGCAGGTTAATATAAAAGAAGATACGAGGAAACTAGTTTGGTACCCACCGTGCTGTGTATGGCATTGTTTATTAGGTACTCCCCGAAAAGGAAGGGCATTTTCTTCCAATCTTTCTCCGAAGCCAACTGCTTTAGATAATCCGCAAGCTCCACCGGCTTGGACAAAAGATGGCACTCTTTTAAAACCCAAAAAGTGGCACTTCTCCTCCCTTGTGGATCTGGGAAAGGGGTTGAATAATCATGCCCTAAATTCCCGTGGAGGGGAAGCATCCGTTTCTCGATCGTCTGTTGCCGGTGGAGGAGATGTGGTCGTTGCTGGAGGTGAAGGAGCAACTAGTGTCGATAGGAGTGAACCCATCGGTGTGGAAGGTGAAGAAGCAGCAGTGGCAGAAGAAAGGTTGATTATTATTTGCTCAGTGGTCGAACGAAGAAGAGGCCTAATGTCACGTCCTTAGTCGTTAACTAAGTACACGTGTGGCACTTGACGATTTGCTCACGATCTTGTACAACTTGCTCATGTTCTTGCTATGCCAAGGCAGCCTTACTATACTCAAGATCGCTAAGGGAATGGTAGAAATAACATAAGAGAATTGTTAAAGGAAGCTTTGTATTAAAAAGAACTTGAATTGTTTGCTTGATGAGTTACAAATGAATAACCCCCTTTATATGCTAGTTTCATAGGGGCTAGTGAGTAAATAATAATTATACACAAGACCCTTATTATTTATAAGTAATTCCCTTCTCTAGAATATTCTACATAGCTAGAATCTTCTAAGGACTTTCCTAGAAATTCCATAGGGATCTAGGGTCTTCTTAAAGAAATGTCCATACTTCTCTAGAATCTTCTCATAAATGCTAGCATTCCTCCTATGTAAGCTTCCACATGATATTAATATATGCCAAATGGAACCTACGTGGCATGATGATGTGGCAGTTCATGACACTCTCCCCCACCTAATTTTGTGCCTCCCTCGGCACAAAGCATCGATACATACGTGCGCACTTCGCCTCGTGTCACTAGAGATCTTTGTCCATTAGCCATGATGCTCTATGGAGCGGTTCTCCTTCCCATGTCACAAGGTACTGGTAACCTTTCTGCTTGCCCCGTTTGTACTTTGGACGGCTAGCAATGATGGCCTCAATCCTCCGCCTAATGGATGCCTCTCCTTGCTCTTGGCCTGAATCTCCCCATAACTCAACCAAGTCTAGCAGCTTTTCAAGCATCAGGTACATGCTTCCACTCCATATTTGACTGCCCTCCATGGTCACAGCTTTACTGGCAAACTTGACCTCTCTGCTTGTTTCTTTGTCTAAGTCCGATAGTGTGCCATCACATTGTAACTTGCCATCCTCTTCAACTATGTCCGCCCATCTTTTCTTGCTACCACCACGCTCCATTTGCATGGCGCCAAGATAGGCTTTGGAATCCTTTACGTTCGGCTTAGATTCCAAGCGCATCCCCCCCAATGCAGGCGATTTCTCCTGTATCACCCTTATGTGCCTGAGTAAAGTTCCCGGTCGTTGCTGCAAGCTTCCCCAACTTTGCATTCACTTGCCCGATGTGATCCTTTACAGAAGTAGCACCCTCCTTTAGGCATGTACTCGCTACCATTTTCCGGCCCCTTGCCGTTTCACTTGGACCCCAGTCTATTATGGGATGGCCCCTTGCCATTTCACTTGTATACCTCGACTATGCCTTTCCAGTTGTCCTTGTCATTTCTCTCCTACCTCTCTCGGCATTGCCTTCTTTGGACTTGGCAGGCTCTATCTTGAATTCAACGAGCGACTCGACTACCCCTATGACCTCGTCCATGTTGGCTACTTGATGTCTTCTTAACTCCTAATTTACCCAATTTTGCAACCCATCCATGAAGTAGGAGAGGGAATCTTCCTCGGACAATGACGGGATTTGCAGCATTAAGGTAGTGAACTTGCACACATACTCCCGAATTGTGGCCATCTGGTGGAGCTCCCTTAGCTTCCGCCTAGCTTCATACACCATATTCACCAGCTAGAATTGCTTCTTCAACTCCTTCTTGAACTGCTCCCACGTCTCAATCTTGCATAGCCCCTTCTCCATGGAAATACACTTTCGACGCCACCATAACGTGGCAACCTCGCTCAAGTACATTGAGGCGTTGTGTACCTTAACAACTTCGTCATCCTTCTTGACTACCTCAAAGTACTTGTCCATCCTTCAAAGTAAGTCTTCCACCTCGCGTATGTCCCGTGCACTGCCATACTACTTTCTCTTAGGACCTTCACATTGGTCCCTTTTGCAAGTACCACGCCCTTGGTAATTCCGACCATGGTTCCCTACAAAGCTTCATTCTAGCAATCTCTTGTATTCTTTCTAACATCCCTTTATTCATAACCTTTGCTCTGATACCACGTTGTCACGTCCTTAGTTGTTAACTAAGTACACGTGCGGCACTTGACAATTTGCTCACGATCTTGCACAACTTGCTCACGTTCTTTCTATGCCAAGTCAGCCTTACTACACTCAAGATCGCTAAGAGAATTGTTGAAAGAACACAAGAGAACTATTAAAGGAAGCTTTGTATTAAAGAGAACTTGAATTGTTTACTTGATGAGTTGCAAATGAATAACCCCCTTTATATACTAGTTTCATAGGGGCTAGTGAGTAAATAATAATTATACACAAGACCCTTATTATTTACAAGTAAGTCCCTTCTCTAGAATATTGTACATAACTAGAATCTTCTAAGGATTTTCCTAGAAATTCCATAGGGATCTAGAGTTTTCCTAAGGAAATGTCCATACTTCTCTAGAATCTTCTTATAAATGCTAGCATTCCTCCTATGTAAGCTTCCACATGGTATTAATATATGTCAAATGCACCTACGTGGCATGATGAAGTGGCGGGTCATGACGCCAGCGTCCAAACTCCTTGGACCAGAGACATCAATAGGGACTGGAAAGCGAGAATCAACATTATCTACCATGTCCATCTCACCCCAAAGTGCTTGGGTTTCTTTTGCGGTCGGGTTTTGAAGCTGTCCCAGCTGAGCATCCAGTTCATCATTGGTTTCCCCGTCATCTACGAGGACTACTGCGACAGGCTCAGATGGTGTTTTCTTTGATTTCTTCCCTTGAACCCCGGCCAAGGAGGTTACGTCTTCTTTTCGGTTTCTTGGGCTGGGGACTCCGAGAAGGGGCACCCTCACTTGAAGCAGATCCGTGAGCTCCGCTTCGAGCAAGGGAACTTTGCAACACCCTCCTGGCCTCTTCGGGGTCAACTAAGGCGTCGACCTCAAGGCAGATGACAGAGCCCTTCGGAAGTATTGTATCAAGCAAAAAACGGAGTTAGCAACTTTTTCATGAAATTACCTGTGTTCGTACAAAGATAAAATGAAGAAGGACTCGGTTTACCATGATTTTTGGCCTTCCACCCGTATCTGGGGCCCATTTCCTTCCACCGAAGGAATTCTAGTGTCATGATTTCCAGAATTTTCTCAACCCACTGGTCCAGGCCTTGAGTCTGTGGTGGTTCCCATCGGGTAGCTGGAAATAAAAAAGTAGATCAACAATAACGAAAAATAATTTTTTCACGAAGGAAGGAAGTGAATAATCGAAAACTTACGAAATATTCCATGACTCAAGGAAAGACATAGTTGTGGCCGAGATGATGTCCCTGGTAGAATTGATGACGAATCATTCCATCCACCCACGATTGTTATCATCATCCACACTGGTGTGTGGCCATGTTTGCTGAAGTTTATTACTTCCCCACGGAAAAATTTAGGAGAGTAAAGATTCATCATGTGTGCAAGGGTTAGGGTTTCCCTGGTCTTCGTACACAGTTGGCAAAGGCAAGCCACTGTTTGCCATATAGATGGGCCTACTTGTGCTAAGCAGACCTGGTCCCGGTGGAAAAACTCCAAAATTATGGGGTCGAGCCCTTCATTCGACCCCAGGGAGAATGGACCTAAGGTAAAGGGATATATATAGACATATGTAAAACCCTCATTGGTGAAGGTAACCCACTCTATCATATCCGGCGCAAGGATTTCATTATTGGAGCAGTTGCAGTCCTCCTTCACAGCTGGGGGTGAATGGAGGAGGGATACCTACTAACATGCCAAGTCCGTGAAGATTCAAAAGTTGTTTTCTCTTGAAAGTCATTAACGGTGCTGAGATATTATAGTATGATGGTGCTTATAGTGGGAGGTTCAGAATCGACATCGGCTTCCTTGTCCTTATTTTTCTTTGGCCTCCACCGAAGAGAAGACTAGTGTTTTCAAAGAAAGCATTGAAAGAAGCCATGATAATAAAGGTCAGTGAAATTTTTTTTAAGAAAGTTGAAGAAGATAGAAAAATTTCTAAGTGAACACAGGAAAAAAGAAAGACTTATGAAAATTTTGGAAGTAAAGAAGTAAAAATAATGAGTAGAAGTGAAGTTATAGACGACAAAAATCGTGGTCATGATTACCTTGAAAATCAGCGAAAATATTTGCTGAATTGTGGAGCAACACATATTCCGGTATTAAATGCGAGAAGACGCGCGTCCTTTCAAACGTCAGAGACTGTTCAGGAACTTTCCCGCCAAGAAAGGAATCTTCACCAATTTTCCGGTAACACCAAAATATAACATCGGAAAGTAGGGGGACTATATGTATGGAATAAAATTAGTTTGTAGCAAATGGTCAAATGGTAACATGACAGGTGGAACCAAAGATAGGTAAAAGGCAAGTCAAATAACAACCAGTACCGGATACAACAAATGCAATCGACATCGAAAAAATCCCGAAGGGAGTGTAGTCAACTGGGGAAGATCAAGGGTTTGCTATCGGATAACATTCAATCAGGGAATATTCTCTAACATTAAATGAGCGACCGTTGCAGAGAATATTTGCATTTATGGCCAGGCCGTTACATGTTCATCAATGACTCTTTTATTATCATTTAAGAGGGGCTTGATCCTAGGATCTTGTTTCCCTAAGTAATGCTATAAATAGCAGGTTCAGCAGCCATTGTACGGGGACGAAATACTTTCTGCATACTAAAGCTTTATCTTGTTGCTTTTGCTCTCAATTTAACGGCTTTGCTTATACTTTATCGTCACTCTCATTTTTGCTCTTGGAGACATTGTGTTCGGAGCCAGACTTATCGTTTTCTTCAATCTTAATTGCTAGTCTTAATATTTATTTTATCTCTTTATCATCTTGTGCATTAAATCAATTTACTTGTCTATTAAAGACATAACAAATTCAACTGTATCGTTTTACGGGTAAACAATAAGTTGTATATATGTTCTGTACCATAAAAATTGTAATATAAAAAAGGACAGAACTGCAGCTGCGGCACATAATAATTCCATATCGCTGCTCCTAAATATATAATCACATCCGCTGCCCTTAAACTTCGTTTACCGCTGCTTGCTCCCTTCCCCAAATTATCTTAGCTTTTTCTGTAAGCACTCCAAAAGAATGAAAGATCACCGCTCCAACTTACAAAAGCCGCATTTAATTAGTACGCCCATTAACTCTTCAACAACGATTCAGGTCTCTTTTCCATGACGATGACTAGCATACAAAGTTTCTTTTCTAATTTCCCCTGCTTCAACATGATTGGCTCCAGACAGCTTGGTTCTACCATGACTGCTACAAACACTTTATAAGGCACTACAGTTGAAACTTTTTCTTTAATAAATAGTTGGTTGAGATTTTACAGTCATGAAGTTGGGTTGACTTATTCTAAATCAGGAGGTGAAGACAGTCGACATAATTTTCAATTTAGTAAACTTCATTAACTTAACAATGGAGTAATTTAAAATGGCACCTATGTTGACGGTGATATTTGTACTATCTGTCATGCCTTATCGTTTCCAGTGAGCAAATTAGACCTTAATATTTAATGTGTGAAAGAAATTTAACCAAAATGTTAAACAAATGACCACCTCTTGATATACTAGTAGTAGTAGTTGTCAAACTTTTATGACAAGATAGCGTCTTGTTAATCCTGACAAAAAAATCAGTTCCACTGTCAATAAATTAGGGTACAAATAAACCGATAAATCGCACTAAATCGATAATTTGAGTCAAACCAGAAAACAGATCCGATTATGGTTTAGTTTGACTTGATTTGGTATTGGAAAAGAAAACTCGATCATAATTGGTTTGGTTTGGTTTTAATTTAAAAAAATCAAACCGAAACCAAACCAACCCGATAGTACATTTATACAATTTTTAAAAATAATTTTTATACATATAAATATTTATTGTAATATATTTTATAAATATTTCTTAAACTTTTTCACAATTTTATCTTTTAACGTATTATTTCAAGTTTGGACTTAATATTCTTGAATGATAAATATATTTTATAGTCTATAAATATAGTAACTCAAACAAAGTTTAAATCAATACTAATGCTACCAAAAGAACTCCATTCAATACTAAGAATGATGATAGTGTTGGATATCTATTTTTTAGTTTTACATAGTTTTATAATGAAAATGCATAACTTAGGTTTTTTTTTTTGGAAGTGCTTAGTTATGTAACTAATAGTAGTTATTAGCTACAGTTATTTTAGCATGACATATATAGTATATTTAGATGATGTTAATTTTTATTATGGCTTATTAATTAACAATATTTGCTTTATGCCATTTATTATCTTTGTTATTGAATATTTTAGCATAATGCTATAACTTATCTCATATTATTGTGTTATTATTTTTGAAAAATACAATATATAGTTGTATCTTAATAGGACTAAAGAAATATTTGGAGCACAAGTTACAAATTTTGTGCTATAAAGACTTTACCAGAAAAAAATCCGAAACCTGAAAAAAATTGAAAAATCCAAGAAAAATCGAGATAAAAAAATCCGACTTTGTTGGTTTGGTTTGGTTTATAGATTTAAAAATCCGACACTGTTGGTTTGGTTTGGTAATTGAAAAATCCGAACCAACCCGATATGTACACCCCTACAATAAACTAGTTATATGATACGCGCGTTCCGCACATATTTTACCTCGATGAGTACAAAATTTTTACAAATTATATTAAATTTATGCTTGAATCGTAAAATATATGTCAAAGAAAAAATTCTAAGTTCCTAAAATTGATTATTCTTGATTCTATTTTGCTAACTCAATACCACAAGAGTTCTTCGTCAATATATTTAACATAAAATTTATTCATTTTTATAATTTTATTACTTTAATTTTACAAATTATGCATCCTTTTTAATTTCAACAAGATCTTATAACTTTGAAATTTAGAATTTTTTTATTTTAAAAAGCTATATATTCTTATTTTCATTCTATAAAGAGATAAACATGACGTTATCTAACTGACATAAGACGTTAATACTATCTTATAAGAAATAAAAATATGAAATTGATGTAAAAATCAAAATGAGTTTATTCTTTCAATCAATTCTCACGATTTAGTGTGTTAGTGTTCTTTTGTGGGTATATTCAATTTTTATATTTTAATTGGGACGTTTTAAAAGTTAGTCTAATGTGATTCAAAAAGAAAACTATAATTGTTTTTCAAAATATTTTCATGATAAAAATTGTTACTAAAATTATTTTCTTCTATATTTTTCTAATATTTTGTAATCAACCATTTTATTTTGTCATGTTTATAAGCGCGCTCATCATTAAACTATCAAATTAAAAAACCAGAAACGACATTCCTAATTTCTTCGTAGCAATGCATGTGCACGCAGTACAGAACATACCACACTCCATTTAAATTTGGTTTCAGCCTCATTCAGCTCTTTAAATACTATTTAAGAAAAGTTAGTGTAAGACTACAAATATTTTAATTAGAATTAAAAGCTAAACTAATAATAATATGGACCTCCCTGAAGATAATTGGTCCTCGGATAAAGTTGTTTTTGATTGTGTGAACAATCTTGGTTATATTTTTTTCAATCTACATATAAGGTGAATTGATTTTAGTGTTCTAAATATTTAGATTATATACATAGTTTAAATAGGGAAGATTTAATAAGTCAAATTTTAGTTAGTTTTAAAATCCTAAATAATAGGAAAATAACTTAAATTATAAATCTATCTAATGTGAATTTTGTTTTTAAAGGATAAAAAAGGCGAACGATATTTCGCGAATGGCCTTCATGCTTTTAATATAGTATAAATATGAATTTTATGCAATACGTTATTATACAATATACTTTTATATAATCTATAATATTTTTGGTATATTGTATTGTATACATTGATTAATATTGAAACATAGTGCAGTATACCATGATTCAACTGTAATCATAGTATACTATCCATTATCATGGTATACTATGATTACTGGTACTAGATGGTATTCTCTCATATTTTCACCCCTAGACTTCAAAAGGTGGAGATTTTGGAAAGCATATTCGCTGCTACATTGGAGGTAAACAATTTTCACTTGGATTTGTCTATATATCTTGAATTTTCATGGATTTCTATACCTAAAACTTTGAATTTTAAAGGAAAATTTTAGATTTTTGTCTACAACTTAAAAGAGTGAAAATTAAAAATTTGGGAGTTGATTTGGACTCGATTTTGGAATCTAATTATATATTTGGACTAGTGGAATTATGGGTAGTCAGGAGTTTTACCTTAACTCGAGTTTTGACTGTGTGGGCCCAAATTGACTTTTGGAAATTTGATTAAAGATCGAAGCTTTATTGTTTGGGGTTGTTTCCTATGGCTTTGTTTGACATTATTAAGTTATTTTTTGCTAGATTCGAGCCGGTCTGAGGTGGTTTCTAAAGAAAATGCGATTTTAGAGGGTTGATTTGGCCCGTTTGAGGTAAATATCTTGCTTAATCTTGTGTAAGGGAATAACCTTTAGGCTTGAAACTTATTTGTCTAATTGTAATGTATGTGATGCGATGTATATGCGAGGTGACCAGTGTATACACGGGTGCTATGTATGATAAATGACCAGACTAGACTCTAGGCTTCTATTATGCTTTGAATTGATTGTGTGGTCTCTATGATACATGTGTAACTCTTTGTATGACTACGCGAGCTTATACTTTCATGCTAGAGATATATTTAGGATTGATATATCCTAATTAGCCAAGATGTAATTGATTTAGCCGTAGTCATGTCTTAAATCGTGAACACACATCCGCACTCTATTATTTTCATGTCCCCGTGCACTTTATTGATGAATTATGAGAATATGTCTCTTGATGATAAAATGTTATCTTGAAATATTATGTTATGGCACATGCAGACATGTTGGGACGGATATTTTTATTGTGATGATGTGGAGTATAAGTGTTGCATTCATATCTATGATATATGGAGTATAAGGGTGGCATTCTTGTTGATGAAATATGGAGTATAAGGGTGGCATTATTGTGGAATAAATGTTGAGCATAAGGGTGGCATTTTTTTTTTAAAATCAAATCCACAGGCAGCATGCCTAGTGTTAGTTTTCATATATATAACATAAAGTACAGAAATGGAGGGAGACATAAACCTTACCTCCTGATAGAAAAGATGTACATTCTTGGTCATCCAAACTTGACGATCAAGGATGCCTAAATAGCTATGATGGGTTAGACCTAAGATGATGTAATGATTTTCTATCTTATAACATCGATAGACAATCATATATACAAAAAGAGTGTGAAGTGAATCTAGGTTAACTATAGAAAAAAGTATGTGTGTTCCTAAATCTACTAAGTGAATGATTGAAAATAGTATCCCGCCTGTACGATAGGATCTATTTCTAGCAAAAGGAGTATCTTCTAAGTGATGTGTCATAAAACAGAGATAGCAATCTTCAATTTGGAGTATAAGGATGGCATTCTTATTGATGAAATGTTAAGAATAAAGGTGGCATTCTTGTTGTTGATATGTGAAGTATAAAAGTGACATTCTTGTTGATGAAATATGGAGAATAAGGGTGACATTCTTGATTGAGCAAGTGGTTTCTTTATGTTTTGTGATGCACTTTACATGACTTCACATTGCTTTTAACATGATACTATGCCTCTATTTTTGACTGATAATTCTTTTGTCAAACATGACTTACTTCTGATAAGTTGATAACTCCTGTCCTTATATTGATTGTACTATATCGTTATATTTTTGTTGCCAGTTATTTGTGTTATTGCACAGGTTCTCTGATTAGTGAGTATCACATGACTTGAACCTCATCACTACTTCACCGAGGTTAGTCTTGATACTTACTAAGTACATGTTGACCCGCACTCATAGTACACTTCTGCATATTTTTGTGCAGACCGGTTGCTGGAGGTAGTGGACCTCGTGAGTGAGCTTGTGATATCTTCGAGACGATTGAAGGTAATACTGCACAGACATCGCAGACCCTTGGAGTACCCTTCGCTCATTTTTATACTATTGTATTACTTTCAAGCAGTATTAAACTTATTGAGACTCGTTATGTATGTTTAGAGCTCATGACTCAGTATTACCAGTTTTTGGAAGTTTGACTTATGCACCTATGTTTTGGCTTTATTGAGAATTTATTTGTCACGATCCCAATTTCTCTCCGTAGGATAGCGTGATGGCACCTAATCACTAAGACTAGGTAAGCCTAACACTTATTGAATTAATGACAGAATATAACCAGAAACAACTATTAAGCATGAAACTGAAATTTCTATAGTAAACCAATAATCCCGAGTGTAATACAATATCCAAAACCGGTAGTACAAGTCATAAGCTCTACTGAGTATACTAGGAAAATCTTCTAAGTACAACTGTTCCGGAAAAGAAATAGAAGTACAAGTACAATATCAGAAGGTGACTTCGAGGCCTGCGAACGCGACGGCAGGCATACCTTGAGTTTCCACAGCAAATCCTGAACAGCTAACTAGGGATCAACCAACTCCGAAGCACCTGGATCTGCACAAAAATATGCAAAACGTGTAGCATGAGTACACCACAGCGATACCAGTAAGTATCAAGACTAACCTCGGTGAAGTAGTGACAAGGGACAATCAAAACACCTACTAGACTAAATAACATGTACAAGTATTAATGTGAAACTAACAGGAAACAATGTCAATATAAAGCTAAGCATGGTAAAGATAACAAAACAATAGTCGCAATAAAACACTAGAAACAACGATTAGCAACAGGGGACAAACAGGTAATAATATCGTAGAGTAAGCTGAACACAGTTTAAGTCCGGTGAAACCAAGTAAAGGGAACAAGTAACAATTCAACAAGGGCAACCGCTTTCACACAAGGTTTGTTCAAGGATGTTCCCGAGGTACTTCACCTTACAGTCACATTTCACGGGCCCCAATTCGTGAACCCTAATCACTTGGCATCTCGTGTTCACATTACAATTCATAATCGCCTAGACAACTCATGTGCCAAGGAAGTGGCAATATCTAATATTCGCACAGACAACTCACATGCCAACAATAACAATGACTCATGACCGCACGGACAACTCACGTGCCAATAGAACAACTCTCACACCGAAGGCAAGTAAACAAGAGTATATGTAAATGGTCAATAACATCAAAATTCATCTTCTTAAATCGATATGGGTGATTAATTGCATGTATGCTTGTGCAAGTGTTCTATCACAATTCAAAGTCAACAAGTAAGAGTAGAGACAAGGAATGGCACATAGGGAACAATCACCACAAAAATGTACAATGAATAACTCACACAAGGTAGGCACACCACTACACAATTATCATCAATAACAATGCCCCCAGGCCATTACAAGTCATCACAAATCATTCCCCGATATAGCCCACCTTGTCTCACCACGTGCGCAACAATAAAGTAAATGCCCGCCTTGTCTCGCCGCACGCGCATAATAATATTTCCACCTTGTCTCGCCACATGCGCAAACCCACATATACAACACGCCTTGTCACGCCACATGTGCAAATATCAATAATAACAATAGCACGGACAACTCGCGTGCGAACGCCCCGACAATCCTCTCAACAATACCACGTGTGTCAGAAACGTAACAACACAATATAAGGTCCTTCACCACATGTGTCCATATGCCACAGCTTTTCCTCAAAACAACTTCAATACCACAACCACGTATAGCCCTCGGCTCAACAATACTGAGTACAACAACAACAATAACACGAGAGTACGGCAAGTAAATCAACACAAGAACTACAGAACACAAAGAAATGGAAGAACGAGCTCACAATGAAAGACACAACAGGTAATAATGGTTTCAACAAGAATAACTCAACAAGGAGAAAGATAATGTGTAATAATTATTCTACATAAGTACAACTCGACGGTAAGAGAGATAGCATGAGTCAACGATTCCAAATAAGGATAAGTCAACAATGAAAGGGATAACGAAAACTTCAATTAATATTAAGAAATTACGGGAAAGATAATAATAACTTCAATTAGGATTAAGAAATTATGAGAAAAATAGCATGGCAATAAAAGAGGCAACAACTTCAATTAATGCACATAAGAGTTTATTGGCAACAAGGGTAGAACATGAATCGATCAATTCCAAATAAGACAAGTAAGGTTGAATTAAGTAAGTGAAAAATTTAACATGATAAGACAACTTTATATTTAACGAGCATAAGAACCTACGAGCCTAAAATAGTCCAATTATCATAAATAAGCCCGAGTACGTCACCTCGCGTACACGGCCTTCACATGATATAATTAGCACAAATGACTCAAATCCTAAGGGGTAGTTCCCCCCTACAAACTTAGGCAAGATACTTACCTCAAAGAAGCTAGACCGATACTCTAAAATGACCTTCTAGTGTGAAACAACCTCCGGATGGCTTAAATCTAGCCAAAATAACTTCATAACATAAATAAAAATCATAGAGAATGATTCCGGATAGTAAAGCTTTGATCTTGAAAGAGAAATAAAATGTCAACTCAAAAAGTTAACCCCAGGCCCGCATCTCGGATTCTGACCAAAATTATAAAATCCGAACACTCATTCGATAACGAGTACAACCATATAAGAATTACTCAAATCCGACCTCAAATTGCCTTTCAAATCTCCAAAGTTTAGTTTAAGAAGTTTTCACAATTTTTTCCCAAATTTCCAACTTAAATCACTAATTAAATGATGAAAATAACAATGGATTCATGAAATATAATAAGATTCAGGTAAAGAACCCTTACCCCAATGAATTACTTGAAAAACCTATGAAAAATTGCCCAAAGCCGAGGTCTACAACTCCAAAAATGAATAAATCCTCAAACCCTCAACACTTAAACATTCTGCCCAGCCATTTTCGCATTTGCGGACAAAATTGCGCATCTGCGCTCTCGCTTTTGCGAGCCATACACTCACACATGCAGCCTTCACTTAGTAGCCCAGACTTCGCACCTGTGAGCCTCCCATCGCATCTGCGATGTCGCAAAAGCGCCAAATATGCCGCAGAAGTGGACGACCTACTGGAGCCTCAAACTCTCATCTGCGATCACTCTTCCACATATGCGATCTCACACCTGCGGTCCCCCATCCGCAGAAGCAAAATCAACAGGACATGCACCAACGTCAGAGAAATGACCAAACTCACGCAGAATCAGTCATGCACCTGCGCTCCAAAAATGCGCAGGTTCGACGCACTAGAACTAGACCTGCCCTCATGACCAAAAATGATTCAAAACTCGTCCGAAACTCACTCGAGCCACTCGGGATCCCGTCCGAATATACCAACAAGTCCCGTAACATAACACGAACCTACTCAAGGCCCCAAATCACATCAAACAACGTCTAAAATACGAATCGCACCTCAAATCGATCATAAAGAACTTATGAATTTTCAAATTCTATAGCTCGTGCCGAAACATATCAAATCAATTCGGAATAACCTCAAATTTTGCATGCAAGTCCCATATGACATAACGGAGCTAGTCCAACTCTCGGAATAGCAATCCGAGTGAGATATCAACAAAGTCAACTCTCAGTCAAACCTCTCAACTTCCAAAACTTCAACTTTTTCCAATTCCCGCCAAATTGCATCAACTTAACCTACGGACCTCCAAATACAAATCCGGACATACGCCTAAGTCTAAAATCACCATACGAAGCTATTGGAATCATCAAAACACCATTCCCGAGTCGTCTGCGCAAAAGTCAAACTCTGGTCAACTCTTACCGCTTAAGCTTCTAGAATAAGAATCCTTCTTCCAAACTGATCCCGAATCATACGAAAATCAAACTCAACCATACACGCAAATCATAACACATAATACAAAGCTGCTTGAGACCTTAAGACGCCGAACGGGACGCTAATTCTCAAAATAACCAGTAAGATTGTTACATTATTACGTAATTTATGTAAAAAATCCAGAGTTATTATATCTTTTTTTTTGTATGCTTGACTTACCTAATCTTAAAATTTAGGTATCATCATGATCATTTATGGATTTTTAGATCGTGACAAGTGCATTTGGACGTTATTAGGAGTGAGAATTCATATAGTCGATTGCAATGTCTTCGTAGTTGTTATCGTAGTTTAGCTTTCGTGTATTTCTTGCAAATATAAGTATGTGGTTTCTCTCTCATGGCGGCTAGGACCTGGCTTCACTTCACAATAAAGTGGCATTTTTAGGATAGAGCCGAGAGGCAAATGCAGATATTATAATGGAAACAACGTTTCAAAATCTATTTTACCTAACATGTCGAATTCATTTATTCGGACTTCTATAGTGTGGGTCACGGGTAGGCCTATTACCATATAATCTTGACCATACTGCTCCTAATATAATAATATTGTCCCCTTTCAACTTTAATTTAATTTATAAATAAAAACTATCATACTATAAAGTCCTGACGAGGACCTTGACATTACAGACCAGAGTCATGGCTTCCAAGTCTTCAACAAAACTTGCTCTTTTCACTGTTCTCCTCTTGTTTACCATTGGTTAGTTCTTCCCCCCATCTCTCTACATGTATACATGTGTTTCAATGAAGGCTAGAGTAGATTATATTTTCAAATAGTTATTTCTTTCATTTCATTTCATATTAACCTATTTGCTTTTTAGTCTGTTTAAAAAAAAAATTATTTCATATTAAGTTTGAAAATAGTTTAATTTAAATTTCTAATTTTACATTTAATGAGAAGCTTTTAGAAGCAAGCAAATACTATGGTGTATTTATGATCAAAAGAATTATATTCACATAAATATTATGGCTTGTTTAGGACAAGTTTTAAAAGTTGAGATTTTTGCTTAAACTCGTGCATAGTAAAATAGAAGGTTAGTGATAAACTCTTTGTAGTTACATCGTCTGGAAGGATAGAAGCAGAAGCCATGGAAGAAGTAGTAGTAGGTGATGAAGGAGCAATGGCAACAATAGAGCTATTAAGAAGTGAAGTGCTGCAGCACCAGCAAAATCGTTGTCACTCTGATTCTCATTGCAAAAAGTTTTATTGCTCTAGATGTTCTTCGGACATCGTGGGTAGGGTGTTTGTATGACTTAATTGTACCAACATGTGTAATATGCACATGGGAGAGAGCCTAGGCTGGTACTTTCATATACCGTAGTTTTCTTTATTTCTTTTTAATAAAGGCAATGTCTCTCCCTTATATCAACACAAGAAGATAGTCATGTTTTTTACTAAAGCCTGCTGCAAATAATGGAAGCAATAGCAGCAAATACGGCAAAAATGATAGATATACTTATGAAACATAGAGTGGTGATGGAGGGGCAAAGAGAAGTAATATTAAAATGAGCAAATTAGTCAACTCATAATTTTTTTTATTACTACTCTCTCGGTGTTCAAATTTCGAGATTCAAATGAGTTATTCTTTAATCGTAATTTTCTCATATGTCTTTTAAATATTTTGAATTTTGAATTTTAAATTTTACGTGGTTTTCAAATATGTAAGTTTTACTTAAAAAACTCTATATTCAAATATGCGCTCAAAAGTAAAAAATTTGAATTTTGAAAAATGAATATTGTCATAAATATAGATAGAGAGAGTAATATATAGGATAGCAGAATATAAGCATAATAACGCAAATCACAAGTGAAATTATGAAAAGTTCCTTTTTTTAATTTAAAACATGTAAGACGAATCCGCAGAAGGCATTTGAGTCTAGAGTTATTGCCCAAACATTAGTTAATAGGAGTCCACCAAAAACGTGAAGACGAATTCGTGCTTTCCAACTGCTCAAAAGAATACGCCAACACCTAATTTTCAGGCTCATTAGCATCAGGTAGTTGCGGACAACTATCTACTAGGAATTTCTAAACATTTCCGGTCATGAAAAGCGCTTTGCTTTATTTGTTTTTATTAGGATTAAAATATTTAAATTTGAATACATATTTGAATATTAAAATATGTATTAAGATTAAAATATATAAATTTAAATACATATTTGAATATTTAAATGTTGTTTTATGATCTAAATACTGAATAATTAAAATTATTTATTTTCTCAATATCTGAACATATAAAATTTGTCTTTATTTAAAAATTAATAAATTTAAATTTAAATCAAATACTAATTCATCTAATAATTTATTACTAAAATATTTTTAAAAAGTTATATGATGGTTGGTGATGGTGATGGCTAATGGCGGTGGTTGTGGGTACCGATTGGGTAGTGGTTGGTGGTGCTGTTGGTTGATGGTGATGGTTATGTGTAGTAGATGGTGGATGATAATAGTAGTTAATGGTGATGGTTGATGGTAGTGGTGATCGAAAATAGTGATAAGTGATATATAGTGGTATAGTGGTGACTGATAGTTGTGGTGATGATGGTTAATGGTGATGGTTGTAAATGATGGCTAATAGTAATGACAACTAATAGTCGTAATTGGCGGTGGAGGTAGTTGTGGTTGATGATGGTAGTAGTGGGTGGTGGGCAGTGAGTGGTGGTAATCTATAATCATGTGGGACGCAGTAGTAGCGACAGTGATGGTTACCGGTGAAAGTGTATGGAGAAATGGTAAAATATCATTTTTGCATAATATCTTAATAATACACTCTATTATAGATCTTAATCATGAAGATCTATTGATATTGAGCATATTTTTATATGTTTTAATGTTACTTTACCCATATTTTAACCGATTTTTGGTGCTATTTGGTGTTAAAAATGCCCAGCATATGTTAATTATTGGTTTTATGACATTAAGTTGTGTGTGATGAATTAGGATGTTTGGAGTGCAAAAATGTAAAGAAAAGATGCTCCAGCTATAGGAGAAGAGGGTGGATGCGTCGCATCCAACCTTGAAAAAAAAAAGGCTATTTGGAACACCCTTAGCAGTAAAGTCTTAAGAAGGCATCCACCTTAGCATCCGCACCTAGGCGCAATAAGGTTGAGGGAACAGAGGGTGGACGTGAAGCATCCACCCCAGCATTCGATGCTGAAAAGTTCATGCTGTGGCGGACGCGAAGCATGCACCCCAGCATCAATCCCTGAAGCTGATTCGGAAAAAAAAAAGGGAAACTTTCGCCCACGACTTTTGTACGCAATGTATAGGTCAAAAACGCCTATTTTAGGGGATAGAACACACTTTTTGAAGGGGATTCGACTTAGGGATAGCAAGGAGCCGCCGTGGAGGTTAGCTTGAATTACAGGAAGGGGATTCGACTTACAAGAATTACAAATGCGTTCTTGTTAGTTCTAATTCCATAGACATATAGGCGTTAGGTTAGCTTGAATAGGCGAGTAAGAACTCCACAGATTCTTATGAGCAATATTAACCTTGTCAACCAATAAACTAGATAAATTAGTTAGCCAATTCATTTGCAGAATATAATAGGAAAGTTGATAGCCCATAACCCTAGATCGTTTTCATTACATTGATAAGATAAAAATCTACGCTTCCTTTGTTTAGACTTCATTATTTATTTTCTTTTTAGTTTAATTACTTTAGCATCACAACTTTTGAGATAATTAGGATAGTCTGATCTAGTTAATAGTTGATAACAAGTCCTCGTGGATTCGACACTCTATCTTATTACTTTATTACTTGACGACCGCGTATACTTACGTGTGCGTTTGGCCGCAACAATCAGACTCATTAAGTGATTGTAAAATTTAAAAAAACAAACTTAATGGTAAGATCTAAATGATTAAGATCCAAATTTAAAAAATAAACATACTTAATAACTATAAAATCAGAATAATTAAGATTCAGATCTCCATTAAGTTCAAACAAATGAGGCTAGGAAGTAGCGAGATTACGATTCATTCGATTGGCAGGTCTAATCGAAGGAAGTCGCTCCAACCACTTTAGTACTTAGTACTTAGTTAAGGCTTCAGCCCTTTGCCCGGTTCTTCTCCAGCTCCACCAGCAGCCGACGTGTGAAACGTATATCATCGTCGTTCTTAATCAAGACTCAAGTTAAGCTCCGTCTCGGAATCTTATGGGGTTAGGAGTAACGCATCCCGAGGTTGGCACATCATGTTGAGCATGGAGAAGTATTGGGAACCCCAATTCTTTTCTTCAAAGCTATTTCTTTTTCCGTCCCCCGAAGTCTACCAATGATAAGTACGAATGTACTGCTTTAAGGACGATGTATTCTTTTTCTTTAAATTACATAAGTTGCCACCTGGCCTATGACCCAAATTCTCCTTACACACTTTCTGTGGACGATAATAATATTACACACGCAACCTTTCAAAAATGTATCTAGTACACACCTCTTTTGACCAGGTCTCGTTAAAAGTTCATCCATGTATTTCACGCGTTTGACTCTAGTTTATAAACATGACCTATTTATTTTTAACCCCTTATACTTATTAAACAACCCGACCCAATCCGTCCCTATCCGACCCATCGCTAAAAAAGGATTAAAACTAATTTACCCCAAATTAACTCTCATATCTCGATGCATCTCGAAGGACCTCTGGTGAAGGCGATTCCGGCGACTATCTCAAGCGAGGCTCTCATCTTGTATGGGAGGTGGATTTATGCGATTTTAGGTCAGTAATTTTTTTCTCTTTGCATTACACGATTTTTAGCAGTGGGTGGGTTGAACCTAGGGCTTTTTGGAAATTTCTTCTATTTGCTTTAGGATTTTCTGACTTTTTAAAAGAGGAATCTTTTGTCATTGTCGATATTATTGTGAAGTTGTCGTGTTGTTGTCTTTATAGAGAGTTTTTTTTAAAATATTTACTTTGTGTTTGTAAATCGTGTGTAAAGTTAGGGTTTAAGTGATTATTGTAATACCATTGCTTTGAACAATGTGATATGCTCTTGTCTTTGTCTCCACTTTCGTATTTCTGTCTTTCTTTATTTTCACTGGTTGTAGCATGTGGCAGTCGATTTATTTGTCCCCTTATTTGTTTGTAGAAAAATATCTTTTAAATTGATTACACTCAAGTGGTACCATGATGGGATCCTGGTTCCTGGTAATGTTGCTCGTCATATGGGGGGTAGTCAAACATTGACTTTAGATGTAGATGCGGATTTACTATCTTTTATTGAACTGATGAACTACACTAAGTTAATGCAATTCGAAAATGTGGCGGAGCTGTATATTTGTACAATGGATAGAACAGATAAATTGGTAAATATTCTCATAGACAAAACTAACCTTGTTGATGACGAGAAAGAAGAAGATGAGTCAACATTGTTGTTGGCACTCGAAGAAGAAGACATGGATGATTGTAGCTCGTGGTATTTGGACAATGGATCAAGCAATCATATGTGTGCATGCATAGACAACTTTGTGGATATAAATAGAAATATAATAAACATTGGTAATGAATTGGAAGATGGGGATACCTTAGATATTTATGTAACTCATGTTGTCCCTTTAAATATTGTTGACATAAATGAGGCTAGTAAAGGGATTGGTGGGAGTAATAGTGGAGCTTTTAAGAACACAGTAATCTTAGAAGAAGAAGAAGATAGTGAACTTGCCCCTGCTCCTACACCTCCTCCTGCTCCTGCTCCTTCACCTTCAAGAGAACAAGAGAGTGAAGTAGATATTGAATCAAATGATGATGAGGGTGAGGATGACAATGAGAATGATTCAGACTTTGATAATCTTGATAGTGATGAGAGTGATGGAGTAGACTTACATGTTCCTGATGATAATGGTTATGGATATGATGTTCATGAAGAATTTGCAGAGTGTAGGGAGAAAATGAGTGAAAGTCCAAAAGATAGGGGTGATATTAACCTACTGAAGCAGGAGTTGATATTGGTTTTGATGAATTAACAACTGGTAGCAAGCAAAATAGGTACACAGGCTTAGTAGGGACAGATAAGCCTTATTTTGGGTTTTTTGATGCTGAAAGCTTTCTTTCAGATGCTGAACTACTTTTGCCCCTGCTGCTGCTGGCAGAGGAAGAGGAACTGGTAGACATAGAGGAAGTAATACACCTTCAGCTTCAACTACTTCTGCCCCTGGAAGAGGAAGAGGAACTGGTAGAGGTAGTGAAAGAGGAACTAGAAGTTCTGGGTTTGGACTGTTTCAATCAAGCAGTGGGTTCACAAGTTTTTCTGTAAGTACTTCAAACTTAAGTTTATGTCTTGTTTGGTTTAACTACTTTTACTAAATACTTTGTTGTTTTGGTAGTCTAGTGGAAGTAAACCAAGAGTGGTTTCTCATGGTGGTGAAAAGAGGTTCTCAGCAGATATTCATAGGTGTGCCTACAAGCCAACAAGTGAAGTAAAATGGAATGGTAGAGCAGCCATTACTAGAAGATAACTTGAGAGAAATGCTGCATTTCATTCCAATATAAGTCAAGCAAGTTCATCATCCCAGCCATCCAAGAACAACTATATGTAGTTGTGTATTCAATATTGTTATTGTGACTGTTAAGTTATTTTTGAGTTGTTGTTAGGTTATTTTGGAACTGCTGTTAAGTGATGTATTGAATGTTATTATTTTCTTAAGGCAGGCTGCTGTATTTTGGTATGCTGTTAAGATGCCAACCTATATTTTTGTTAAGGCAGGCTGCTATTAGGTGACTGTAATGAACACCTTTACTCTATGATGCTATGGGTTTTAAATTAAATTTTTTTGAGCAGATTCATCTCTTTAGTGTTACCACTTTAGTATATCAGCATTTGAGCTGTTTTTTAGGCAGCAATTTCAGCCACTATTTAACTCTGTAAGTAGTGTATTATTTGCATTTTGCCCTGAAAATTTCTAGGCAGATTCATCTCTTTAGTATTACCACTTCAGTATTTAAGCATTTGAGTTGTATTTAAGCAGCAATTTCAGTCACTATTTAACTGTATAAGCAGTGCATTATCTGTATTTCAGCTAACATAGCAACAACCACAAACCAAACAACATTAGCAGTTGCAAAAAATTTCATTCATTTCTAACAAAGAGATACAAAATCCACCAAAAAAGCTTCATTCATTTTCTTACATTATATAACAATTTTTAGAACTATCAAACACAATCAACTTCAATACAATTAAAATTAAAATCAGCAACATAATCTCCTCGAATTTCTTTGATTCCTATTCTCTTTCAATAATGCATTGAACGCCCTCTTCTTATTAAGCAGCCCCAAAATCATAATTTTCAAGTGCTCTAGAGTTGGGAGATCAAACCACACAAAGAAATTACATGCCAAGCGACGGTCCCTCTGAAAATCGAAGAGAAAAAGTTATTAAGGAATATAAAATCAATTATAAAAGTACAATTGATATTTATCTCATAAAATGGACATTCGTAAAATCGACGACCAGGATTATCAACACTCCGTTGTATCAGCAGAGCTTCTTTACCACAATAACAAGATTTTCTCAAATTATGCATTTCCCCTAACCCTAAAATTGAACCTCAGAAATTATAATGTCGAAAAAGAGAAGGAAGAAGTAGAAGAAGATGGTAATATTAGCAACAGAAAAACGCATAAGAAGATGTCAAGAAAAAGAAATTTTCTGCAACTTTCGAGCTTTCAAGGAGGAAGAAGAAGGGGAAAACAGGTCCAATTTGAGAAGAAATGGGTTGAGGGCCCTTTTATTTGTTTAAAAATGGCCGTTAGGATTTGTTTCTGGCCATTGATTTAAGTCAGAAATTGTCTACTTCTACTTTCCATGCGCTTCTACCGTTTTGTGTTATACACGCTTAGACCTGGTCAAAAGGAGATGTGTACTAAATACACTTTAGAAAGATTGCATGTGTAATATTATTATCGTCCACATAAAGTGTGCAAGAAAGATTTGGACCATAGATCACGTGACAACTTATGTAATTTGCCGTCCCAAAACTTTAAAACATGTGAGCGATATTCGATACTTAACTCCATTGAGTGAACCAACCATATCATGCATGATTGCATTCCAAACTAAAACCATCATGTGCGATGGTTTGTAAAAATACTTATTATAATTAGATCATAAGCTTTGCCTCATTAGCCTCATCATACATGAGAATAGTATTTCAATAATGAAAACTTATAATGACTACTCATACTATAAAATATACATGAACTGAGCCTTTATAACAGATGAATACTCCTTCGCTTCATTTTATATGACGTAGTCCCACTGCTAAAATATGTAGTTCTTTTTCGACCTCATCATATCGACCCAAAAACGGATTGAGTCGCATGAAATTACCAAATTATCTTTTTCAACTTCTTTTTAAGAAACTAATCGAATTTCGTCAATTTTATTTAATGCTAAATTCCAAGAAATTATTTTTCTAACAGAGTCTATCAGTAATTTGTACCAAAAATTATTTTAAATAAAAAGACTGAATAAATCAAAAATTATATTAAATGGTGTAGGCTGGAGTCGATTTACTTTATTAAAAAAATAAATTATCGACAGCATTTTTAAATGATACAAAACTCAATTCGAATCACGATAGGTGCATCTTATAATTGTGTAATTTGAAAAATCGACCTTACTCGGTAGGTTTTTCAAATTCTTTTTGGTCCAGTGTCAGAAAATAGACCGAGAGAGTCGGTCCATTTTCAATATTGACCAACTTTTTTTCAACCCACCTGATTTGATCGGTTTAACAATAAATAATCTTAAGAAGTGACGACAATCCTCTTGATTGATCAACGCGAATTATATTTAGTCACCTCGTAAAACTGCACTGATCTACTTGAGGTCTGTAATCCTTTAAAACTGACCACGTTTGATCGTTTTTCACTCAAAAGTGGTCCTGTTTTTAATAGTGTTCAAAGTACGAGCATCAAGTTGATTAATTTTTTGTGTGCATTCAGACATTAAATTTTTAAAATTTTCTAAATAAAAAAAAATAAAAAATATATATATATATATAAATTATGTAAAAAATTATATAAGTTACAATAGTTAGGAATTTAAAATATTTAAAAAATATTTATATAAAATATGGTGAAAGAAAATCTTATTTGGCTCTCCAAATAGTAACTACAATCATATAAAGTAAAATAGAGGGAGTAACATATTTAATTAAACTGCTCAAAATGCAACCCGACTATATAGAGGAATAGGGTTAATTTAGAGATCACTACCCTCAAGGTTCGCTCCATCACACTAGCCTCCCTTTTAGTTTACCATATTAGCTTGCTTCTCGGCTGGCGGTAGTCCGCACGGCGTCACTAGTCTGATCAAAATTATATCCTTGCTTTGTTAACAAGAATCAAAATTAAGGGATTCCATGATATGAATCATTAGCCTTATGATTATGTAGATAATTAGCTGTATGGTAAACCTTTTACCAAGCAAGAGGCCTGTCAGTAACTAAGTACTACAATGACTTTAGACCAGGTGTCTAGGACATCCCGAAGGATTCACTGGGATCTCAATGACCTTAAACAACTTAAAATAAATGGCCTTATCACCAGACGCTAGACGTAGCCACTAAGGCAAATATGAAGTCTGCAGTATATAGCACGACTGTACCACCATCTTGGAACCAAGCTAAAGACTTACATAATATAAGTTAATTATTCATATTTAGAATCTCTTAATTTTAATTAAGTCTAGTGCATCGTTAATATGAAGCTAAGAAGTATCGTATTCAACATAGATATGGATTTAGCCGGCTATCAGCCTGGCCATCAGAGAAGAAATTATAATAGGAGGTAGTACCTGAGAGTTGTGCCCAAAACTTTAGGCGATTTTTGATTTCTTCTTTACAAAATCTGAAAAATGATGAACTTTACAAAACTGTCTTCTTTTAGAGAGAAGGCAGAGCAAATCTAGAAAGAGAAAATAAATCTGAAAATTTCTCGTATGTCTACAACTGAGGCAAGGGCCTCTTTAAATAGAAAAATAAAACTTTGTACAGGTTTTTCTAGAGTACACACATCAGTGTACAGTGACCACTATCTCTGTCTTGGGTCCCACGACTATGTCTTGTGGGGTCTATCATCTAGGTTTATCATCTTGTTTTGTCTGCTGGTCCCATTGTTATGACATGTGGGGTATCCTTATTTAATCTGATGCGTCTTTTCTTTTGAGTGTTTGCAGAAAATCTTCTACATCTTGAAGGTTAACTTCTTTTATTGATTCTTCACTTTGTGAATCATTAATCATGTGGTCTTCTTTATTCATAGAATGTCCCGTATCACTTTTCATGGAGGTATCTGATTTATTAACCACTTATTCTATTGATTGTAGTAGGTTTTGACGAACGTCTTTCAGATATTTTTCTATCATTTGTTCTTTATTATTTTGCTGAAAATTAATCTTTCTAGCAATATATTTGATTGAAGCATTTGCCATCATTGCTTCTTCGGTCTTCGCTTTATAAGTCTTGATTGCGATTTTGATACTATCAATTGTTTCTTGTCCATGCAATTTGTCAGTTTTTGGGTCCATCTTCATCATTTTGTCCCAAAAATTATTGAAATATACTCGGTATAAACAAGGGATTTCTTCGTCAGTATAACCAACCTCGGGAATCCATTTATGGATCCATGGAATAGAGAATTTCAAAAAGAAGTAAATATGACCTATTTTTTCAGGCCAGCATATATGCTCTTGTCGATATAACATATCCACATCTGGAGATAACCGTATCCATTCACTATATAACTGTTTGAATAGTGTTGGCAATATATCTATTGTCGGACCGTGGTATGACCACCAATTCAGAAACCAATTTGGTATCTTTTTAGAGAATACTTTGGAACATACTTTTATAAACAAGCTATGTTTGTGTCTATCATTATTATAATATAAGACATCAGAAAAGGCTTGGATATAATCCTAGTAAGTATAACTGAAGTGTTTGTTGTCAAGTATAACCTGACGTTCCTTCATCGTGGAAGTTCCCCATTCTTCAGCAGATATAATTTGCTTTATAATCATTTTGGAAAAATTATAAACATTTGCTTCAGGAGTATAACCCTGAAAGTGCTGGAATTTCGCACTGCCTGAACTTATCAAAATATTCTCATAGTATGATCGGGTTTTGTATGACTTACCCGGAAAATATAATTTCTCAATCAAATACCTTTGGAGTATCTTCCAAGGTTCATCTTTCCACTGTAAATCGTGATTTTCTAAAGGATATATCATTTCCCTTTTTATCACTTTCTCATAACTCTTTATATCATCAGGGTTTTCAACTGCCACATTTGCATAAGTATCATTATGCGTGGTTTTCTGTGAGGCTAGATAAGCCTGTATTTTGCTCGTATAACGAACTGTTTTTCGGAATATCTTCCAAATTGATTGAACCAGAGGAAGATTCTCCTTTTTTATGAGAAATCTTCTCATTAGTAAGTATCTTTCTATCCCTTTGTATAACTGAGTTTTGAGTAGTATAAATAATTCTCTCACCACGACCTCTATAATTGCAGTGGGTTCCACGTCCTCTTCCCCTATTAGAGGAAGTCTTTGATGGCCATTGCTGGCTCATCCTGCACTTAAATAAAAGTTTATCAGTCATTTAAATATTCTCGTGACAGGAAATCAGGAAGAGAATTATCAATTCCTTTTTTATATTCGATATCAAAATCGATGGTGCTAGTTGTGCTTGCCATCTAGCAAATATTATTTTAGAGGCATCATGCTTAAAATCTTTATTAAACATAAATTTAACAGCCTGAGCGTCAGTTCTTATTAAGAATTTTTGATTATATAAATCATCCTGAAATTTTAAAAAACACTTAACAATAGTAAGCATTTCATGGGCCACAGTAGCATACTTTTTCTGGGCCTCGGTCCATTTACCTGAGTAGTATCTTATCAGATACTCTTTCTTGTCATGAGGGTTAATCTGTTTTAAAATACCCCCAAAGCCAACATTAGAAGCATATGTTTCTATAATCTTTTTCCTTAAGGGATTAGCTAAGGCTAAACATGGAAGGGTAGCAACTTTCTTCTTTACCTGTTTAACAATCTCAGTATGACTATCAGTCCAAGGAGATTTGTAGTCCTTTTTTAGCCTATCATATAAAGGAGCAATATCTCGAGACATATTTTTATAAAAAGGAGATATATAATTTAAGTTACCAAAAAATCTTTGTAGCTGAGTCCTATCAGTAATTACATCAGGAAATTTTGATGCAAACTCTATAGCCCGTTGAATAGGCGTGATTTTACCTTGACAAATATGATGACCAAGAAACGAATATTAGTCTGAAATAAGCTCATTTTTTATTTTGATATAACTAAACCATTTTGAATGACAATTTTTTTAAAAATGTCTAAATGCTTATAATGCACTTCTAGAGTTTTTGAATAAATAAGAATATCGTCTATATAAACAATGATAAAGTCCACATATGGATTAAAAATATCATTCATGATTTTTTGAAATTCTGAAGGGGCGTTTTTCAAACCAAAAGGCATCACATTCCACTCATATTACCCAAAGGGAACATTAAAAGCAGTTTTATAAGTATGTTCTTTAAATAACTGAATTTGCCAATAACCTGATTTTAAATCAAAATTCGAAAATATATTGGCATCATATAACCTAGAAAGTAGATCCTTCTTATTAGGAATCGGGTATCTGATCCATTTTAAAATCTTGTTTAAAGGCTTATAATTAATAACTAATCTAGGAATTCCTCGTTCCTTTTCAGCAGCATTATTAACATAAAAAGCAGTACACGACCAAGGTGATCGAGAAGGTTTTATTAAACCTTTCTGTAATAAACTGTCAATTTCTTTTTTGCAGAACTCCACTAATTCGGAGTTCATTAGAAAAGGTCTTGATTTCGTTGGAATATTTTCCTCATAAAAAGAGTCTTCATATGGAAGTGAGGCCACATGCTTTTTCCTATCCCAGAAAGCACTCTGGTACACATATAGAAATAACAAATTGTTTAGAGATTAATTTAATCTTTTCCTGAACTTTAGCTGAATTCAATGTATCAGTTATTATGTAAATTTCATACTGCAAATATTTCATATGACTATGCTTCATATTAATCAAAGCATTAATATCACGCGTAACCGGATCAGTAATAAAATTGAAAGATATTTTTCTATCGTTATAAACAGCATCAAATCCTTTTTCATCTACCCTAGTAAATGGGTAAATAGCCCTTATAAAGGGCGTTCCTAGTATAATTGGAGGGTATAATTGATCCTTAACTAGCATGAAGAAATGAGGAATACAAACCTTTTGCTGACAAACATAAGCATTAGGTAATTTGTATTCTATCTTCGTCTTATCACCAGATACAGACTTGACATTATGAGAAGTCTTATGATAATATCGGGTTGGAATTAATCCTTCTTGAATACAAGAAATATCTGCACCGCTATCTATCAAAGCAGTTTCAGTAACAGAAAAGTCATTATCAATCAAAATAGTACATTTTACATACCATTTGTGAGCAGTAACTATTTGCATCATTCCAAGAAACATATCATGTTTGGGATTTGAGACAATCTGTTTAGAAAATTCAGAAATTTCTTCAAAATCATTTTCGGGTATAAAAATTCCCTTTTTCTTGTTATCAACAGGCAATTCAGTTGAAGAAGAGTTTTCTACCTGAGTAACTCGATGATCTAAAATCATTTGATTTTGTTTTAGAGATTTAATCTCATTTTTCAATTTTTCTACTTCAATTTTCAAATCATCCATTGAAGAATTATGACCGGAAATCTTTGGCTCATTCTTTTCTAAAAGTCTTCTTTGAACTTCTGCAAAACAATAAGGAGCTTCATCGAGTATATCACGCTTTCTTTGAAGTGGCTTATCTGCCGAATTTGAAGAGGTAGAAGCCATGTTAATAATCTTTTCTCGAAGATTATTATCAGTAACTTCTTTTAACAATTCCAAATATTATCAAAAGTAATAGGTTTAATATTAAAATCATGAAATTGGGATTGCAGTTTATAAAAATTCATAGTATCACAAGAACAATTATTCTGATCACAATTATCACAGTTATCAGTTTCGGAATTATCACTATCAAGCAAATTTAAAGTCCTCAGAGACTTGGTTATCGGAAGAACTACTGTCATATTCTTCTCCTGAGGTTTCATCCATAACCTTAAGAATCTGGTCTCTAGACTTACCGTCTAGTTCTAATATTAAAGCTTTCAGCTTTTCCTTTTTGCAATTTGGAGCTATATGACCAAATTTACCACATTTGTAGTACTTAATATTTTTTAAATCTCTCTTCGATCTATTCTTAACAAATCGATTTTCTTTGCGAAACTTCTTTCGCTTTTCTCGCTCATCTTTTGTCCTATAACGATATTTCTTACCTTTCTATGGTAAGCTTTTTCTACAATATCACGACGTTTTTTCCTATGAGGAGAATAAATTTCTCCCATGCCGAATTGTTGGCAAAAATCTCCTAACTGGGTTCTCTCAGTTAGTCTCTGCTTCTTAATCTGCTGATTCAGTTTCAGCTCGTTGCAAAGGTTAAGACCTTCCTGTGTACAAACTCCTATCAGTTTGCCATAAGTATAGGTATTATAGGTTATTTGCGCGGCATTACCTCTAAGAGTCTTTTTCACTCTTTCTGCAAATAGATATTGCAAACCATCTATAAACTTTGCCTTCCAATGGTCAGCATTACTTTCGGGTAAATCCATAACCCTACTAAGAAAGGTGTCTTTATACCACCTAAATTCACCTAAGTGTTTATACTTAAGGCTATTTAGCATAGTACGAATATTTTCGTACTATTGGTAAATCTACCACTAAAGCGTTCTACAATGGTTAAAACTAAGGTATAAACAGCGTCTGACCTATTTGGTAATAGAGGTCGTCCTATATTATCAAATCCAGGTTCTGCTGTAGTAGCTTCCATAATAGTAGTTTTATCGGCTATTGATAGAAATTGTCCCACCATCCTCTTATCTGACCAGTAAATCCTGCAATTATCATTCTGCATATAATCGTATCGGTATTCCTTTCACTAGTGGCTTTACAGATAGTGGAATACATCATCATCCTATGAACTAAGATGCTAATCTGCCTATCAGTTAGTCCATCTAAGTTCCACTCATAAATGGCATCCCCGCTATAACTAGTGTTGGTCTGGTTCCAGTCCCTTTCTTCCACTAATACATCTTGTGGAGTTGGTCTAGGATAATAATAGGTATTCATTAGAGGTTTATTAGTATATTTACCTATTTTCCTAAGCTTATTAAGCTCGGACCACATAACTTCCTTATGGTCTTTAGAAGGATCTAAGATATTCTCAGAAAATTCGGAGGCCATTTCTAAAGGTTTTAGATCTAAACTAGCTAGCTTATCAGTCACTAGTTTTTCTAAGTCTGCTTTGGACTTAAGGTGAAAACCTTCTATTTCAACAGGTCGCTGCATAGGCGAGTCTATCACTGTTTTGCTCGAAGAAGCAGTAGAATCTGGTGTAACCTTGGTAGATCTTACTATCATTGAGGTTTCCTTTGGAGTACTAATTTTTTTTAACTAAATCAATTAATTCTCCTATCTTAGAATCTAGTGAACTAATATGCTCACCTAAAACTTTCACGTATAAAGACATATAATTGTTTTGAGAAATTAATAAATTAATTAATAAATTAATTTCTCTGGCGCTAATCATCGCCACATCATTATTAACGAATTTTTGAAAAGTGGTAAACGTTATGCCCGTATTATTAAGCAATACAAAGGATGCTTGTGGTGGGTAAGTACCCTTTACTAGCTGTCCGCTGCTTTCTTTGTAAGTTCTTTCAAGGATTTTAACATATAATGGCACATAAGTGGTTATAAACCAAGGAACAAAGTACATCACTTTGTTATGCAAAAAACAAATTTCATAAAATTTTTGGAAAATATTTCTTTTATCATCAGCACTATAGGTGTCAAAGAACCAAGTTCTAAAATGGTTCCACTTATCACTAAAGAATTCATATTGAATATGTAGTCGGGCCAGTGATCCTGGACTAAAATCAATTTTGTAAGGGATCATTAAACAGTATTAGGGTCGAAATCCATTTCGGATTGAGAAGGAATATCCTTATCTAAGGAATTATCATCCTGAACTATATTATTTCTATTATCAATTTTTATACGCTCTACTCGTTTATCTATATCAGCAGTAGCAATTGTATGCAAAGAAGCAGCTCGATTTAACCTGGCTGGACCATAAACTGGTTCTACTGGAGCGATATAAGAATGGGTTGAAGGCAAGGAAAGCCTTCTGTTGCCAGTAAAAGAATGCCTATAAGGCGTCAAAGACTTATTGTCTTCGAATTGAATACAAATTTGCCCTTCTAGGGTCTGAAAAATATGAGAATAATCATAATTAGTAACAGTATCAGCTTGTTGACCCGAAGATATTACCGAGTCTAAAATCTATGTAGAGGGAAAATTAATTTCATCCCATCTGATAGGTCTCCTAGTGGTGACCTTGGATTTAACGAAATTAGTCTCAAATATTATAGACTGATTAGACGAATCTGTCAGTTTGCAACGAGGATTTAAAGTAGACAAAAATTTATAATAAATCCTATATGCCAAGCAGATAAGTTCAAATCCAGGTGCATAGTTATAACTATGCGTTTTAACATTAAGAGTTAAAGCATCTAGAATATTAACATCTGAAAGAGATAATTATAAATTGGGTTGTGTATTGAAATATACGGGACCATAAGCCACCGTAGATTCAATTGAACCCATTAGAGACTGTCTAAAATTCAAATTTCTAGCATCTCTTAAGGCTGCTAAGAAAGTCTCTGGTAACCCTTTAAGAGTTAATGGTTTGAAGGTAATTTGTACCATACCAATATGAACAAAATTATACTTATGTTTATAAACATTAATATCACAATTGTTTAACAAACGAATAGTTTGTTCTGAAGAATTTAAAGCAAAAGATTGCTCTGTCGTTTTTATTAACTGTTTAGATGACAATTTATCAAACCATCCAAAGTCATATATTTGTTTAACGGGGACTTGGAGAATCGTCCATTTGTTTAACAAGTCTAAATTTTGAGGTATATCTATCTCGTCTAATCTAATATTTTTAATACTAGCATCTCCGGTGTCCATATCCATAAAGAGATCTATGTTGAATACATACTTTCTTAATCCCTTATCAACGTAAAGTCGCTACCCTTCCATGTTTAGCCTTAGCTAATCCTTTATGGAAAAAGATTATAGAAACAGATGCTTTATTATTATTATTATTATTATTATTATTATTATTATTATTATTATTATTATTATTATTATTATTATTATTATTATTATTATTATTTGTTTTGGCTAATATACTATTAAGCTGGGGTTTGTTCCTTAATCAACATGATAAAGTTAGTCTTGGACAAAGTATGAACGGAGATAAAGGCCGATCAACATCCAATCCTACTGCAGTCAAATTGGGAAGACGTAAGAAAAATCAGTTCTTTTTCTAGCTAGGCTACGACTGAATATTGACAGCAGGGAGCTTAGCTAAGTCATATTTCTTAATTTATTCATCCACTCGGACTTTTATAGTGGGTAGGCCCATATACTGCCATATAATCTTGACAATATATACAACTCCCGATATAATATTTGCCAACTTTGATCCAACTTATAAATAAAATTGTATACGGCAAAAATCGAGCTCGCCTATTGTATGACAGATCGGGGATGAAACATAATGGATTGAAAATCGACCCTGGATTCCATTGAACCTAAGCACGAGGCTGGAACTTGCGTCTTCAAGATTATCGAGTCCGTAACCCCGGAACTAATCCCGACTCCAAATTAGCTCAAGAAGACATTATCAAATCAAAATAACGGAAGACCGAACTATCCGTACCCGGTCAGGTATTACGGTGAAAATCTCGGTATGTATCAATGGAACCGATTAATTAGCAAATTATGAGATTTTTTTACCTTATACAGAATTGTACCTAAAGTATGACTCCTCTACTATATAAAGGGAGGTCTGATTATTTGTAAAGTACATTGTAACACGCATCCCAAAGCAATAAACTGTTATTTCTAGTCATTATTATCTTATCACTCTATTCCGACATCGATTGTAGCATCTTTGACTCGAGGGTGACCAACCTTCAAGGCCAAGATTGTTCAACCTGTGTGGTCCGCATTTACTTTTTTATCATTTATTTCAATTTGAATCTGATTTCTCATTTTTGTATCAAGTTAGATCACGTATTCTTAAAACCGTGTATAAATTCAGTTGTTATCTAATTTTGAGGGTAAACAAAAATATCATACTATAAAGTCCGGAGGAGGACCTCTAAGTGCATTTACACATACCAGAAACATGGCCTCCAAGTCGTCAACTACTCTTGCTCTTTTCACTATCCTCCTCCTCCTCTTGTTTGCCGTTGGTTAGTTCTCTCTCTCGGTTTGTTTTCAATAAGTTCTTAGTAGATTGTGTTACTCTATATGTGTATACATGTTTCGTAACATCCTTACTATAGATATATTAATTTACGAGTGTAAAATTGATGGTTAATGAAAACTCTTTTGCAGTTGCATCGTGCCGAAGAATAGAATTAGCAGAAGCCATGGAAGAAGAGGTCCTTGCAGAAGAAGCGGCAACAATAGAACTAGTGACAAGCAAGCTGCGCCCACCAACATGCTATCGAATGCGCTGTAACAACAATGGAGATTGCCGAAGTCATGGTTGCTCTGGCTGCTCTGTAATTTCCCATTATTGTCATCGTTAGTTGCACCAAGTTGTGTAGTGTCTGGACATGTAACTTCATATACCGTAGTTTTCTTTCTTTTCAATAAAGGCAATGTGCCTCTTCCTTGCATCAAGAAGAAGACTGAAGACCGCTTCGTCTCCTTGCCCCCTCTTGTCACCACACTATGTTTCATGATTTGTATCTTTCGTTTGGCTTATTTGCTGCTATTCTTTCTTTTCTTCTTGCCCTCCATAATTTTGTTGCTTCTCTTTGTTAATTTACTCATTTTACTGAGTTTCCTTTTTTCCGCCCCTTAAACTCCATGCTCGTACAAACACATTCACACAATTAATGTAAAATATAACGGAGGAAGTACCACATAAAAAGACCAAACTGATTAACTCTAGAAGTACTTACTTTAAAGTAATTAAGGTAGTGTATACAGGTAAAACCGAGGCTAATGAGCACCTCGATTTTCCGATGGGGCAAACGAAGCAAGAAAGTAACTATAAGGAATCGGAATTGAAGCCAGGAGCCTCTCGTATCAAGGCCCGAACAAAACACCTGCCCTCAGAGCCATCGAGACAACGCCCCCCGAATCCGGTTCGAGTTCCAAGACCTCAGAAAGCATTACCAAACGACCGCGTATGATTAACAAAGGGCCGTGATATCCTTGCCCAACCGGATATCACGGAGTGAATCTCGGCCCGTATCGGCAGCAGATCGATGATTAGCGAAAAGGAAAATTTTTAACTTTCTTAGAATTGTACTTAGGGTAAAACTACCCTACTATATAAAGAGGAAGCTGATTATTCAATGGACACACTGTAACACGCATATCAAGGCAATATACATCTGATTTCTTTGCTCCTAAAAGTGACTCAAAGTCCTTAATTTTGCTCATAGTTCATCATAAGTGCTTGGTTCGGAACCGAAGGCAGGCCAATTGATAAGTTCATAACCGAGCCCGGACTCAATACTACTACTGGTTTGGCTGTCTATTCTATCTTTAATTCGCTCATCTAACGTTATAAATCATTTGTATTGAATTAGTCCACATATTCTTAAAACCGCGTATAAATTCAATTGTTATCCATTTTTAAGGGGTAAACAGTTTGACGGCCACCGTGGGGCTACGGATAATAGTGGTAATTTGATACAAATTTTCATAACACGCTCTGTTTTACACTTGTTCTTTGAGATTTTAATTTTAGGTCAACCTAAAAATGTTAAACTCTCAGTCTGCTCACTTGAACGTTGACGTTGAATATGGCCATCATGGCGAAAACAACACTATAGTGCCTAGCAACGAGGTACCCCTGCTGATCCCAAAAGAGTTCCGATTGCAGACCCAGTTGACGCCAACTCGCATGTGGCCATCGACGCTAACCTGTCAACCGACCTTGAGAACAGCGTTCGCGGAGGATCTCAACCTACGACTCGAGGTACACCCGAAGCTGAAGGCGACAGGATCAATCTGTGAGTGATCTTCCAAATGTTACAAGCCCAACGGGCGGCGATAGCACAGCTGCAGAATCAAAGCCGCGTCCCCAGCAGAATTGAGCCCGAATCATCATGGGAAAACGCCCGAAGAAATGAGCAAGTGATGTCGTGCTATAATTCCATATATTGTGATGTTATTTACCCTTTGTTTGGATGCTAATTTGTGCGACAATTGCGCTTAATAGAACTTATTTCACGCGTAGGAATGCTTTGACATGAATTGGAGAAAAGTTGCATGGAATGGTACCTCAGAGCTACAAAATGGAGCAACAAAAGAAGAAGTGCAAGGCAACGAAACAACAGTTCCATAGATAGTGCAAGGTATTATCCAGGGCACTGTCATTGGCGCCCCAGACAGTGCCTTGCGCCGACGATGCCATCCGAGCAAATTTTAATTCCTCATTAATTTTGGACATGTAGAATTCGGCCCCTACCCTATAAATACCCATTAAAGTTAGTTTTTTGAGGGTGATACATCATTAGAGAGGGAATCGACCTAAGGAGGCAAGAACACACAAGGAGCAAGGTGGAGAATTCTTCTAAGAGTTTTTCACTTTCTTCTTCCTATTTTCATTTTTGGTTATGAATTCTAATATTGTAGTTTTGCATACTATTATGAATAGCTAATTTGTTATTAGGGTTTTGATGAAACCTTTTGGTGGATGAATTTTTGATCCTCCTCGTTCACCAGGCACCGGAGGTAGCTGGCTACTCCCACAGGAGCAGATAGAACCCGGGCATCAAGGATAACCGATCTCTTGCGACCGGGGTCCACACTTGGAGTGGGAAACTAATTTATCAATTCTGGGCTCGAGCTCGGCCCACCAGCTTCCGAAGATGTATCCTTCTTCGGGACTTTCAGGTCGCCCAGCCCGAAAAAATCTTCCAAAGTAGACGAGTCCACACCATCAAAGAAAGAATAAAGGGGAATCGTCCACGCCATGAACTCATTCATTGGACTTCTCTTTTCCTACTTGGGCCTCCTCAACCATGGACTCGGTGTAGGAGGTCGTCCCCATAATTTCTATTACACTAAGAGCTTCCTCTAAAGCGGAGCCGGTGCCCCAGGGGGTCCCAACCCCCGTCTCTATATCGACCTCTCGAGTCTGAGGGAGGTCGGCCTCACGAGTCTCCCCCTCGGCTGCCGCCTGCTCTCCGGGAGGGGTCGATCCATGGGCGATAAAAATGTTGTCTTCTTCCAACTCATCCCTGAGTCGGAGAAGCTAATCGGAGTTTGGCACTCGGGAGCTGGTGCTCTTCTTGGGCTTGCGAGCCACCCTCTTCTTTGGCTTCAACTCAGGACCGGGGGAGCCAGAAGATTTTCTTTTCCTCCTCTTCTTTTCCCCAGTGGCAGCCCCGGGCAGTCCCATAACGGAGGGATCAACGGACAAGGATACGTCCTCGTCCCCTTCCAAAGGCCTAAGTTCGGTGGTCTTAGGGAAACCTATAAAAGACAAAAGAAAGGTTAGTATGATGTGGGTTAAGGGCACGATAATAGCTATTCGAAGGAGAACCTTACCATGAGAACGGGCCTCCCATCGGCCCTTCGAAAGCTTGCACCATGAGCGCTCGAAGTATGACATCTATTTGCATATGCCTTGGATCCACTCCTTGAGCCGGGGGACCGCATTTGGAACCAGGGCAACAGTTGCACGGCCACAAATACGAATGATGAGAAAGACAATGAAGAAAAATTGACACTTAAGGAAAGTCTGCACCTAGGAGATGCATTCCACTTCTCTGGGAATGGCATAAACTCGGGAGGGATCAAATCTTCGGTCTCCACCTGAACGAAGTGCCATTGCCATCCTCAGTCTCGGTCTTCATCAATACTCGAAAAGAGGGCCTTTGCTGGCCCGGCGAGTGAGCTTGATTAATCCCCTTAGGAAAATTCGGGGACTGTGTAGAGCCGGGTGGATTTGCTCGAGGCACACATCGTACTCTTGCAAAAATCCAAAACAATCGGGTCTATCGGGCCCAGTGTGAAGGGATAAGTGTAAACACTTAAATACTCCTCCACGTGAGTAGTAATGGCATCCTCAGGCTCGGGGATTACTACGTCTTTGCCTTCCCATTTACAGTCTTCTCGGACCGAGGGAAGGACGTCGTCGGTAACGGAGCATATATACCTCGGCACTCCTTAACCCCTGTCCTGTTTGGATGAGGGTTTCTCGACCTTGATGTCGTTCGCAATAAAATAGCCCCCGGGAATAAACATCTTCAAGGGGGGCTTGGGAGCCGGTTCGGTGGCAATCGACTCGGTGGCAGCCACTTCGGGAGCAGCCGTCTCGAGAACAACTATTTCGGGGGCAACCGCCTCAGTACCGGCGGCCGATTGGGAAGATGAAGATGCACCCTGCCGAGGGACTGACTTGGAAATTTTTGCCATTACTATATGAGAAAGTTTGAAGATTTAAAGAAAAAGTATAAAGGTTTGAAGGAACAAGTTTGAAGGCTGAAGAACAGAGTAAGAAGATTCGAAGAAATTCTGAGTAGAAACTTTAAGAACAGCTGTGAGGATTTGAAGATGAAAGATGAAGATATGGAGGTTTGAAGGTAGAGGCTTGATCAGAAAGTGGAGAAAAACAGGGGATAGAAGCTTTATAGGGGAAGTAGGTGACGCTTCACATTCGAAGGCCACTAGCGATTGATGCGACGTTTCGACTTCTTCGTCGTAATGTACGGAAGAAGGAACTGGAGAACATCTATCGTTTCTCATCGTTTCGGCAAACCTACTCTCTGAGAAACGAGGGAACTATCTGTATACGGGTAAAACCGAGACTAATGAGCACCTCGATTTTCCGGTGGGGCAAAACGAAGCAAGGACGTAACTACAAGGAATCAGAATTGAAGTAAGGAGCCTATCGTATCAAGGCCCGAACAAAAACCTATCCTCGGAGCCATCGAGACCATGCCTCCCGAATCCGGTTCGAGTTCCAAGACCTCGGAAAGCATTACCAAACGACCGCGCATGATTAACAAAGGGCCGTGATATCCGTACCCAACCGAATATCGCGGCGTGAAATCTCGGCCCGTATCGGCAACAGATCAGTGATTAGCGAAAAGGAAGAGTTTTACCTTTCTTAGAATTGTACTTAGGGTAGAACTACTCTACTATATAAAGAGGAAGCTGATTATTCAATTAACACACTGTAACACGTATATCAAGGCAATATACATCTGTTTTCTTTGCTCTTAAAAGTGAATCAAAGTCCTTAATTTTGCTCATAGTTCATAATATGTGCTTGGTTTCGAATCAAAGGTAGGCTAATTATTAAGCTCATAACTGAGCCCGAACTCAATACTATTACTGGTTTGGCTGTTTATTATATCTATAATTCGCTCATCTAACGTTATTAATTATTTGTATTGAATTAGTCAAAACCACGTATAGATTCAATTATTATTCATTTTTAAGGGTAAACAGGTAGCAGATAATCACTCACAGAAATTAGCAAGAAAAATCACTCTCTAGATGTAATAGTTGATTGCATAATTTACATTACTACATTAAATATAAAATATATCAATAATAATAAATTCGCTACAAATTAAAATGAAGGTAAATAATGACTCTTCATCACTTCAAATAGTTAACCCTAACAATGCAATATCAGGACGTCCTAGACCACCTCAGATTATCCTATTAAACGGAAAATTGCCCATGCTTCTCAGTTTAACTGCTCTTCAATTCAGAAACAACTCTTTGCATCTCACTTCCACAAAAAATTTTAAAAGTAGCCAGTTCGGCTCTGGTTGAGACTGTTATAAATTACACAACTCTGTAGCCTAAGTTGCCAATTGAAATGCTAGAAAATCAATATGATTGTAACAACTTTCATTATGTGATCTCACTTTCGAAACATCTTTCACAAAATTTTTAAGTCAAAAAACAATATGGTACTTCCAACTTCAACAGGTATTTAAGCTCCAAAATTACATTACAAAAACAGCAAAGTCAGATTCACACTCTCCGATAGCAAATTGGCTTCACCTCTTCCCCACCTCTCAAACTGAATGGATCTTTGATGACATCATGAGGAGCTTAATCTTTGTAGCTTAGATTTGACCATGTCCAATTGTTCTGTCCAAAATAAACCAGATAAAAGAAGATCAAGATAAAATATTAAAAGTGATTAGTACAAAAACGGCTTGAATGCAGGCACAACGAGAGAATATTTTACTTTGTTCTGATGCTGTTGCTTTGTGCACAGTTGTACGGAATAATATGTTGCCATTTCTCTGGTAGACCGTCTGGTGATGAAGTAACAAAGCACATCCTCGTAAATTAATGAAACTTGTACAATATTACAAAGAAAATCCTTATTTAAGAGGACAATAGAACAAAATAGATCAAGGAAGTGCTAAGTTCAACTTGTGATAACAGAATGAATCAAGGTATTAAAAATCTTCAAACTTGTTTAAGTGTTTCATGCCACCATGTAACGACATCCATTTCATAGGATAAAGGCCTGACAATTCAACCTCCTATACATGTTTTAAGCCATCAATTCAAATTACCTAAGTACGTTCTCAAAAAGTTCAAATTATCTAAGTAAATGGAAATGAGTTACGTTTAAGCACAATAATAGTTCATCGGCTACCACTACTCAGAAACACAACATTGACATGAAGACCTCATGTACCAACATTAAAACCTTTTGAATAGTTTTGGGGGTAAAATTCCTATTGCTAGAAGTTAAGGAAAAATGGAAGAGGAAAAACAGACTCATTTTTTTTTTTTTTTGGATGGCTACTCAGTGAGCTCTTGGTTATAAATTGTGCTAAACTCCTCAGGAACTAAACAGTCGGTGTGGTTATGGAACATCATTTGGAAGAACAGAGCACTTCCAAAGCTGACCAGCTTTTGTACGATTGCAGCAAATGCGGCACTTCTGACAGTCAAATCTGCAGAAGATGGGATCAATAACCTGCAGCTGCGGATGCTACATGATGAGACTTGAGAATAATGTGAACCACTTGCTACTGCATTATCAGGTGGCAAGACAGCTCTTGAGCTGGGTGCTTCCAAGGACTATCAACGACCTTTCGTGGAGCTGGGCTTGAAGGAAAGTGGAAAAAAGAAGACAGAAGAAGATGGTTAACTACTTAACTATTCTTTTTGGGTAATTCAGACAGATAGAAACAGAGATGTTTTGAAGGAAAAGTGGACCAGTACATAGAATCAGATAGAAATGTTCGTATTTTTTGGCTTTTTGGTTAAACGCGTTAAGTTTATTTGACGTGGAAGCTTTGCTGAATTTTCTCAACTCTTTTCATTTGTAACAGGAGCTATAACTTTTCTTCACTTTCTTGGTGGCTTTCACAGGAAGTAAGACTTGTCCCAAAAAAAAAAAAAAAAAAAGACTGACTCATTTTTGTGAGTATCACACGAGTTTGAAAATAGCATTAATGGATCTTTCCAGTGGGAGAGTGGTCGACAAACCGTATAGGAAGAAACCAAAGACAGGCAAAGGGCAAAGCAAGAAGAAAACTTTATCTTCGTCAAATCTCATTATGACATATCTACATCTGCATTAAAGAGTTCCGTAAACAATTTCACTTGATGGAGATAGGTGGGTGCTGTTTTTGAGTTTTTTTTTTTGAAAACTTTATCAAGCTTAGTTCTCTTTGATTTCTTATCTTTTATTTTCTCACCAAACACCTATCCCTGTTTCCCCCAATCCAATCACTTCAACGCCCCCAAAGATAAGCTAAGACATTTGGAGTATAAATCACAAATTCAAGAATGCACGGGCAATTGAAAAGACCGTGACAATACAGGTGGTGCATAGCAACTTAAAAGTTATTGTAATTAACAATAACTGAAATCTGTATTTGAATCAAAAAAACATTTCTTCCTTTACACCCACAATATAAATTAGACAAAAGCGAACTCTTTATATCTCTCTCTCTCTTTTTTTAAGGTCAATCAGCAAACTCTTTATATCTCGTAATTCTTAAGCTCTTTTCAGAACCTTGAAACATCCTCCTGTTAATAGAGACAACAGTACTGCTAATCTACAGCATGATAACAAGTCCCTGACATCTTTTCATGCTCTTTGCACGTGCAACACTAACTCATAACAATTCATTTTCCTTTCATGATATGGTTGGATTATACATCCTTATAAAGAGTACTAATAACTGGTCCTCCCCCTAACTCTATTATCCTCTCCATCTCCCAGTCATGTGTAACTATAGATCTTTTGCATAAATTCATGCATCTCTTCTCATTCAGGTCCTAAATGGCTCTTCTGAAACAAATTTCTGAAGATTTTCTCATCTGTAACCGCAATCCTATAATTTAATTATTTAAGATGGTAAAACCTCGTGGATATGCAATCTCAAGTTTATGTTTCCAACCTATCTAACTGAACTACCAAACCATATGCGGCTGCTGTTGCCAACTATGAAACCAATGAACTTCGTTACATCGTCTTTTTCTTTCATAATCAAAGCGAGCTGGACTTTCTGTATGCTTAATCTATGCAGAGTGGGTGCTCTGTATTTCAGGACGTCCCTGCATAACTTCTTTTAAGGATTTCCCGTAAGCTCGGCTTACAAATTACAAATCCCTTTCCCCAAATTTACATCGCCGAAGCACGTAACATCATATGAGCCTCGTCTTTTTATTAACACCATGTATTTATTTTCATAACATGGTGTATGGATCAACTAGCCAAACTTCGATCAATTCATTAGGTATCTACTACCTCTCACTAGCAAATGTACCGGGTAACTATGCCACTACGGCCTATACAAATGAGAAGAAATCACTTAACGTCTTTTAACTCCACTAGAATTTAAATCCTAGTATCTCGTGGTCCTTTCCGGCTTTATTAATCACTAAGTCACACCCTTGGTTGCAATTGATACCATGTATTTAGCCACTACTATTTTCCTGCTTAGTGCATCTCCCTTGTGTGCAAATCTCCATAACATTGCCTGCATGTACAGGTGATACACTCATTGTAAATACATCTAATCATCTTGTTAGGAAATACACCTAATTCTCTTGTCCCTTGTCCGTATTCCTTCATAGTAACAGTTATCTTTTTTTCCATTCCAACAACTAATCTTTCTTCTCCCCGTCCTTGCACTTCCATAAGAAGTGCCACGTTATCTTTTCAATTAACTTGATAGATCTGAGGGGATATAAAAATAAGGACATGAAATATATGAGAATATTAGACAATGTGAACTTCAGAAATGTAATTCTCCCTTCCTCCCTAAAACAAGTATTTTCTCTCACCCATAAAGCCTCCCTTCAAGTTCTGGGTTGCGGCTGCCATAACTCTATTGTCAAACTTTCTCCTAGGAGACGTAACCATATACATCGTGGCTAATGCAATCACCTAACATCTGAATATCCCCGACAAATTATTATGACCTATATATTTCCCCAATGATGTGGCTTATGCTTTCTTGAGCCGAGGGTCTATTGGAAACAGCCTCTCTATCCTCACAAGGTAGGGGTAAGGCCGGCGTACACACTACCCTCCCCAGACCCCACAGTGTGCGATAATACTGAGTATGTTGTTGTTGTTATTGTTTATTTCCCCAATGAAATCAGTTTGAATTTGCTCATACTATTGCGAACCTCAAATTGCTTTGCATAAAAATGATGTTCTCAAAGAATAACGAATTTGTCTATTATAATTCACAAAAAGACAAAGGACAAGTGAGATATAACGTAACCCTCTCTTAAGCTAATCTCCCACTCTAAAACCCTTATAAAATCACCAGCTTCAATTTCTTCCATCAATCTACCTAATTCCACACCAAAGTGAATAGTAACAAAAAAACAGAATCCTTCTACCTTATCCCTCTACTACTACCAAAATAAGCCACTATGGGTTCCAATAATCACTGATGAGAACCTCACTATGTAAATACAACATCGAATTCAATTACTCCATCGTCCTCCAAATTTCAGTCGTCGAGTAAGTACATCAAGAAATTTCAGTCCGCATATTGATTAGACCATAATCACATCGGACTTATATTCATTTTTCTACAAAAGACATTCTAAAATGTAAACATTAACTAGCCAACAACTGACTTTAATCCAACATTCTAAAATGTAGACGTTAAGTACCCAATAACCGACTTTACTCAAAAGTTCAGAACTAGCCAACACTGACTTTAATCTCATTGATAGCACGTTGGCTATAACTGTGGTACATCCTTCCTACTGAAAAAATAGGTTGTAAAAATGAGTAGAAAGTCTTCTCGATACTTCCCAGCAATGGTGGAAAGCGCCATAGTAAAAACATTTGATCATGGTGTCTTTATCTGCCAACTTAACTCTTTATCATGATACCAAATTCTGGTATCGAAGAACTAATGAAACAGTAGGTAGAGGGAAGAAAAGAGAGGAAGGAGAGGTGAAGAGTTTGAGAGAGAAGGAACCAGACAAGTCTTATCATTCAAAAAGTGTGTCGCTCACTTACAATCCTCCTATTTATCTATGAAATGCAAAGAGGTGAAAATAACACTAACTTTCCCGCCACAACTGAAATTTAAAATAACAGCAACAAACACGTGAAAAAATCCTAGTTGTTGGCCTACATTGCATCTGAGCTAGCATTATGCTCTTCTGCAACTGGACTATGTGTATTACTTAACCCCCCCCCCCACCCCCCCGGATGGAAAGCACCCTTGTCCCCAAGGGTGAAATCTGGAAATTTGATCCTTAAGTCAAAGGCAAACTTCCAAGTAGCTTGAGATGCATAAGTCTTTCCACTTAATCAAACATTGTGCCACAGCTTTATTGCCTTTCTTAATTAACCTTCTTCACCTCTTCTGGATAGGGACATAATGGACCGGCTAAATCCAAGATAGGAGGGTGCACAATTTCTGAAGGTAGAGCATAGCAAAACTTGAGCTGAAAGATGTGGAATGTGGGATGAATTTGGACCTCCGGGGAAGTAAAAGCTTGTAAGCAACAGCTCTCACCCTTTCCACAATTGAATAGGCACCAAAATATTTAAATGTCAACTTATGATAAGGAGAAATGGAGAGGGTGGATTGTCTATAAGGTTGCAGCTTCACAAATACCCAATCTCCAACCTTGAACTCTCTATCAGACCTGTGGCTATTGGCTTGTGCTTGCATCCTCTGCTGGGCTCTGCATAAGAGGAATTTGGCCAGCTGTAACTCGAATTTCCTAACAGACATAATGTCTTCAACGGCATCAGTTGAGGAGTCTTTAGGAATGTAGGGGAGGAGGATAGCCATATAGGAGTTCAAAAGGGGTGGTTTGGATAGCAGAATGGGGACTGAAATTGTATCACCATTTTGCTAAGGACAAGAACGAACTCCAATCAGCTGGAGAATCTGGCAGAAGCACCTTAAGTAGGTTTCTAAACACCTGTTGAGCACCTCACTTTGACCATCTGTCTGAGGATGATAAGCAGTTGAGATCTGCAATGTGACTCCTTGGGCTTGGGCTGAAAAGAACTCCTTCCAAAAGGAGCTAATGAAGATGGGATCCCTATCACTGGTAATTGAAGCAGGGAGGCCGTGAAGCTTAAAGATGGTGTCCAAGAACACCTGTGCAAGAGTTTGAGCAGTATAAGGGTGAGCAAGGGCAATAAAGTGTCCATATTTAGTTAACCTGTCTACAATCACCTAGATAACAATCTTCCCTTAGACTGAGGCAACTCCTCTATGAAATCCATATTAATGTCAGTCCAAGGTAATGCAGGAATTGGCAATGGTTGCAATAAGCCAGGATATGCTGAAGTATCATATTTGTTCCTTTGGCAGACATCACCACTTGTGAATGAAATCCAAGATATCTTTTCTGATCCCCTTCCAGTAGAATTAAGCCATCACTTTCCTGGTAGTAGCATCAGTACCAGAATGGCCACCGGATGGAGTAAAATGCCATAAGGTCATGATTTTACTCAGACCTTCATCATATCCCACCACAAGCTTATCCTTTCTCCTCAATTGATCATTTGTCCAAGTGTAGTGCTTCTGTGGTGTATGTGATAAGGATGCAATAAGAGCCTTTAACTCAGGGTCAGAATCCCAACTAGTAGTTATCTCTTCCATAAGTCAGCTTGCACAGAATATATCATCAAGGTCATAAGTTCAGCACCACCTACCTTGGAAAGCGAGTTTGCAGCCACATTTTCTTTCCCTTTTTGTATTGAATTTCAAAGTCTAAAGGAAGCAACTTAGCTAACCACCTTAGTTATGATGGCTCCAATAAGTACTTCTAAGCCTTTTGGTCAGTTTTCACAATAAAATGTTGACCAAACAGATAGTGGAACCATTTGGTAATAGCAAAAACTAATGCAAGCAATTCCTTTTTAATAGACTGATAGAGCAACATGTCTGGAAGCCAATCCTTTACTGATAAAGGCTATAGAATGGCCATGTTGCATTAAAACAGCCCTAATGCCTGTCCCTCTGGCGTCTTTTTCTACTACAAAGGGAATACAGTAATCAGGGAATGCTAAGACAGGAGCAGTTGTTAAGGCTAGCTTAAGTGCAAAAAAAGCTTGAGTAGTAGCTTCAGACAACTTGAAGTTGTCTTTCCTCAGTAGCTCAGTTAATGGTCGACTGATGAGGCCATAACCCTTAATAAACTTCCTGTAATACCCCGCAAGCCCTAGGAAGCCCCTTAGTTGTTTGATTGTAGTAGGACACTGTTGGACTGTTGTGATCTTCTTGGGATTTGTACAGACCCCTTCACTAGAAATAAAATGTCCTAAGTACTCCACCCTTGATACTCCAAAAACACACTAGATTGTTTGGCGAGTAGACTATTATGAACCATGACTTCAAACACTTGCTGCAAATGAAGAGTATGTTCTTGCAGACTCTTACTATATATCAAGATATCATAAAAAAACTAAAACAAATTTCCTCAAGAAGTGTTGGAAGAGGTGATTCATAAGACACTAAAATGTAGAAGAAGCGTTGGTTAAGCCAAATGGCATGACCAAATACTCATAATGGCTCAAGTGAGTCATGAAGATTGTTTTAGAAATGTCAGTTGGTACCATTCTTATTAGCTAATAGCCAGATCGAAGGTCAATCTTGGAAAATATCACTGCCCTTGCTAGGTCATCCAATAAGTCATCTATGATGGGAATAGGAAACTCGTCCTTCACAGTGCAACGGTTCAATTCCCTGTATCCACACACACTCTCCAGGTACCATCCTTCTTGCCTACCAACACCACAGGAGATGCAAAAGGACTATTACTATACTGGATCACTCTTTGCTGCAACATATCCTTAACCAACTTCTCAATGATATCCTTCTTCATAGAAGAACACCTGTACGGTCTTATGTTGATTGGCTTAGTCCCAGGCTGCAAAGCAATGCTATGATCAAAAGCACCTATTTTGGAAGTAAGGTTGTTGGTTCTGCAAACACCTGATGGTACTGAATGAGGAGCTCATCAATAAGAGCAGGAACCTGGAGCTCTTTAGACATATGCAGTGCATTAAACTAATCAGCAGACTCTAGAGCAGGCTCAGCAACTAATACTTGTAACATGAAGATCTGGATATCATCCCCATTCATCTTACTGACAGCCTTAGTGCTAGAAAATTTGCACTCTTCTGTATAACCGATGGTAACTGGTCCCAAGGTTTTCATCCACAAGACTCCAAAACTAAATCATACTTTCTCACTGGAAATACTATAAGGTCTGAAGTGTAGGATGTACCCTACAACATCCATGGGAAGTCTATTATCACTCTAGAAGTAGCCTCCATAGAATTATTACCAAAGGCTGACATAGCCAACCTTAGTAGGATAGACTTGGCAACCTAACCTCTTAGCAGATTCACAATCTATGAAATTGTGAGTACTTCCTCCATCCAAAAGAATTTGCAGTGGCCTCTTATTGTTGTACCCGGTCACATGTATAGTTTGTGCACCTTGGATCCCACTCAATGCACACAAGGAGATCAAAGGTGGATCTCCTTCGGTGACAGACCACTCCTCATTAGTGGCTTCACCTTTTGCTTTTGGCACTGCTTCTTCTGAACATTCATCATCACCATACTCCAAATCCAACACAAACAATTGCTTTGGAAGTGTAATTGGAAGTGTACACTTATTGCCACAAGAGTACTTATCATCACAGAAATAACACAAACCATGTGCTCTTTTAGCCTGCATTTCAGCAGGAGAAATTGTCCTTCTGTTCTTAGGAACAGCAGGAGCTCGAGGAGCAGGTAAAGCTAGTTTAGAAGTTGGAATAGCACTGGGAAGGTTTGGCCTCGAGTGTGAAGGATCATAAGTAGGGTCGCTTTATAGCAAAAGAAGAATGCCCTCCAGAACTGGACCTTTGTGCCCTAGCATTTGCAGCCAATGTAGCTTCTGCCAATCTAGCTAGCCTGTATGTCTTGGATAAGCTCTGAGGTTCATGCATCTTCACAAGATTAACTAACTCCTCCTTTAGTCCTCCTAGGAAGCATGGAATAGCTTGGCTCACAGATAAATTACATTGAGCTAAAAGTCGAGCAAAAGCAAACTGAAAAAGTCGAGCAAAAGCAAACTGAAATTCCCTAACTGAGCCAGTCTGTCTCAATTGCTTTAATTCTAACATTGGATCTGAGAATTCTTCACTAAACATCTCTACCAAAGCAGCTAAGTACTCATCCCAATTAGGTAGTTCAATTGACTCACGACATTTCATGTAAGACTGGTGCTATACTAGTGCCTCATCATCCAAATTCATAGCAACCAAGCTCACTCTCTGATTGAGAGGAGTGTTATCAACAGAATAATATTGTTCAATTCTATACAACCAGCTTCTTAAATTTTCTCCATTGAAACGGGGAAAAATCAAATTATGGCCACGATTATTAGAGCTAGAGCAGTAAGGACCCAGATTGCACCACAGGTTCTCAAAAGTTGGAAGTAGATCCACTTTCTCGCGATTGCTGAAGCAATTGTGCTCCATCAATAGAGTTTTTGAGTGAATTAACCAAATGAAGCATCTCTGTGTGCCTTCTCTCCATGTCATCTCGTAAATTTTGAGTTTTTCTGATTGATGAGAGATCGTAGATCCAATTGTTGAGTAGCTAAGTCCTCATACTGCTCCTGCAGATCAAGAACTCCTTGAGTGTTGTCAACTGCTTTGCGTGATCCCATGTCCAGCTCTGATACCAAATTCTGGTATCGAAGAACTAATGAAACAGTAACTAGAAGGAAAGTAGGAAGCAGAGGGAAGAAAAGAGAGGAAGGAGAGGTGAATAGTTTGAGAGAGAAGGAATCAGACGAGTCTTATCATTCAAAAAGTGTGTCGCTCACTTACAATCCTCCTATTTATCTATGAAATGCAAAGAGGTGAAAATAAGACTAACTTTCCCGTCACAACTGAAATTTAAAATAACAGCAAAAAACACGTGAAAAAGGCCTAGTTGTTGGCCTACATGGCATTTGAGCTGGAAACTGAGCTGGCATTATGCTCTTCTGCAACTGGAATATGTGTATCATATTGCATCCACCATTTCACCCAATCTAAAATGGTCTTTCAACTGTCTCCCTCATTTAAGAAAATCCATCTAGAATTGGCATTAATCTCCGTGTGCTTGTGTACAGCGTAAGCGCTAATCGAATACGCTCTCTTTGATTATATACCAGAGTAAGCCCTAATCCTATATAGTTTAATTCAGCTACAAAATCAGAAGAGAATATCATGATAAGAATAAGAAAATATAATTTTGAAAGGGCAAAACTCCAACTAATTGGTAAAGCCACACAATCAAAAAATTGATAAAAAGGAGGAAAAACACAACTCGTTCATATATTTTGTTCAGTTTTGGTCATGTGGGTGTTGGGTGGAACCGAAAAACTACCAATGAACATGGTTATTGAAGTTGTCATCAGAAAAACAAAATTAATAAATCTATCACACATGTACAAGCATGTTTTATGGTTGATATGACAAATAGCAACTGAGTAAGACTAGAATTCCAGAAAATAAGAAGACATACCCGAGAGGCAGGAAGGTTACTGAGCTCCGCTACAGCAACCTCGTGACTTCTTACCTATTAAAAATTTCAACTTTAATACCCTCTCTCTTTCTTGAAACACAGACACCGAAAGAAAGCTAAATCGGTATCGTAGAACATTCATATAGGTAAAGCACAAAATAAATACAAATAATACCTCCTTGAGGAGATGGCGCTGCGAGTCTGAATTGGTCGGTGCTGCAGACATGTCTTGCTCCTTTTTTTCTTTGGAGAGACCCACTTTCTAGGAGCATTTATTTATGTTTCTTTTGGATTTGGAAGATTCAAATTTGTCCTTCAACTTTGTGAAATGAATTAAATGTGTCCTTCATTAATAGTTAGAGTTAAGTGGGCGTTTGGATGTAAGAATTGTGAAATTGTAAAAAGAAAATTTCAAGTGAAAATTAAAGTTGTGTTTGGATATGAATATTATTTTGGGTTATTTTTGAAGCTTTGTGAGTGATTTGAGTGAAAAATAATTTTTAGAGTTTTTTAAATTTTTGAAAAATTTTAAAATTCATCTTCAAATGGACAAACACTGATTTTCCGAAAAAAAAAAATATTTTTTATGTCCAAACAAGTTACCCATATCGTTACAATAAATATTGATTCAAATATGGAAGCTTTCTAACACAGAGACCTTTTTACATCCGAAATTGATCAATTTTTTCTTGAATTATGTAAAATGGTCGGTATTTGGCCCTCAACTTTGTGATATTGTACGGATTTTAATTTTCATCCATCATTGCTCTAACTCAGTCACCATCATAATAATTGATTTTAAGAACCATTTGACGAAAACACAAAAATCACTCACTCAAACGATCTCTCACATATTCATCTTTACCATTTTTTTTCTTTTGCCATGGATCCATTGGCCCCTTAACAAGTATAACTCTACCTTGACTGCCAAAGTATTTCTAAAATAATTTAGAAGCTAAATATTGTTTATCAATGTTTGTTTTAGCATTAATAGATTGATGTGGGTCTCTGGCTCTACTATTGGTTTTGATGATATGAGATGTATTGTCAATGAAATTTTATTAGTCGAGTTTTGAAAAGACATGTGTAATTATTATTCTAATAAATGTAAGCCTTATTTATTTTCCAACACGTAATTATAGTGTAATTCTCACTGTTATGTTTGGTTGAACATGTGTAATTACATAGTTTTATATTTTTAATCTTACTCAATCAACTAATTAAATAAAGTATATGAAAAAGAAGTATATTTATTCATGTTACACCTTGAAGATAAGTGTAAAATTCTAGAGCTAATTCACGTGGAAGACCAATCCTAAGTTTGCTATATGACTATCTGAATTCAAACTTATATTTACTTTCAGAAAGTAACCCATTAGAACAAAAAATGAAAGCTCAAAAGCTGTTATGAAAAATATCAAATTTATTGCAGAAAGAATTAAAAAAGAGTAAATGAATTCAATAAAAATTTTATTTGTAGCAGAAAGACTAAAACTCATGGCTTTGGCAGTATGGTTTAATGGGGGCGCATAAAGAGGTAAAATAGACGGAACCATCGTGGGCTTTCTATCAGTTTCTCTACATTTTTTTGTTTCTCTTTATTTAAATCTCATTTTGGTATTAAAAATTTGAAGCAATATCAAATAAAAAATAAAAAATAAAGGAAGAAGTGTAGTACATATCTGGAGTGGAATGTTGGTGCTAACATTGGGAGCAACTTTTGAAAGGAGTCAAAGAGGTATTAGTGGAAAAATATATAAAAAAACTTTAAAGAAAAATATATTTGAAAAGAGAGAGAAATCTCTTGAAAAGTTACTTTGTAATTACACGATGTAATTACACTCAATTCTTAGCCGTTCTTAAAAATTAAAAAATGTAATTACTTTCTGTCAATTATACTCAATTTTCTACTTACAAACATATTAAATTGTGTAATTATACTCCGTTACACTCAAATTCAATTTTCATGTGACTTTCGAAATATTCTCGAAGAAACACAATTTGAAGACCACCCTTATTCCACGATAACTTCAGCCCGACAACAACACAAAAGAAACACACAAAAATCACTCACTCAAACGATCTCTCACACATTTATCTTTATCATTTTTTTGTCACTATTTTACCTCATTGGCTCTCAACAACTACGACTCTACCTTGATCGCCATAACATTTCTACAAATGATTTAGAGCTATATATTGTGTACCAATATGCGGTTTAGTATTAGGAGATTGATGTGAAGCTCCGGCATTGCTAATGATATGAGATATATTATAAATTTTAACTTATTGGTGCAATTGTTCATTGTTTTAGATTCCACTACTAGGAAATGCTCTTTTCTTACTGAAGCCTACCGACCCAGAAACCGACCAAGTCAGTTGGAAAATGCAATCTTTATATATGTTTTATCAAAACTAACCAAGTCGGTCAGTTGTTTGGTGCCATAACGCTAGAAATTGTTTTTCTAAAAAAAAATTATTTTTCAAGCAACCGATCGACTCAGTCGGTTTCCTATTTAAATAAATAAAATATTATATTCACAAATCCAACTAAATTAGTCAGATTTTTGTTAAATCTTCTGTCAATTGTTTGAAAAAATCGACTGAAATAACGATCGACTAGGTCGCTAATTTTTTCAAAAAAAATCGACTGAGTCAGTTCAGTTATTTTCGCATAAAAATGTGATTGAGGAGCATAAATTAAAAAACCTAAGACCAACAAGCACCAACAGTCTAATAGTTGCATAGTACCCTTTCACGATACAGACCTCGGTTCAGTTCTCAACTTGTGTATTTTATAATTGTACAATTTAAAAAAAAACGGAGCAAGTTGATCGGTAAAAAAAAAAAACAACCAAAAAATTAGACCGATCCAATCGCTATTTAAGTTTTTTAGGTCGAGTGTTAATGTCACGATCAAAAACCCACCAAGTTGTGATGGCACCTAACCCAAACCGGTAGGTAAGCCAAACACTATAGGTTACTACTATAATAAATAATCATCAAATGACCAGACCGGTCGTTTTGAGCATTTGCATTCAGTTCGGTTATTTGAGGTGATGAGTAGCTTCATATGGTGCATTACGACTTGCATGTATCGTCGGTTTTGATTTTCGAGTGGTTCATGATTGATCTGAAAGAATAATTCTCAATTTGGAAGCGTTAAGTTGGAAGAGTTGACCAAGTTTGACTTTCTTGCATTTGACCTCGGATCAGAGTTTTTATGGTTCTGTTAGATCCGGATGATGAATTTGGACTTGGGCGTGTGCCGGATTTGCATTTGGATGTTTCTAGAAGGTTTTGGCTCTAATGGGCGAAAGTTGGCAAATTGAAGCTCTGAAAAATTCATAGGTTTGACCGGGAGGTGACTTTGATATTATCGGGGTTGGATTGTTATTCCGGGAGTTGGAATAGGTTCGTAGTATCGTTTCAAACTTGTGTGTAAAATTTGAGGTAATTTTGAGTTGTTTAGATGCGTTTGACGTAAGTTTGAAATTTAGAAATTTGAAATAGTTCATTAAGCTTGATTTGATGTGCGATTCGTGGTTTTGATTATTTTATGTGATTTGAGGCTTTGAGTTGATCCGCGTTATGTTTGGAATTACTTGGTATGTTCGGATTGGATCCCCAGGGGCTCGGGTGAGTTTCCGGGTGGTTTTGGACCATTTCTATTATGTTGCATTGCTAATGAATTTTTTGGTTCTGGTGCTTCCACATTTGTAGAGGGTTGGACGCAGATGCAAGTCCATAGATGCGAGCTCGTGGTCGCAGAAGTGAAACTGGACTGGAGGATGAAAAGACCGTAGATTCGGAGTCCTGGGCGCATATGCGGGACCGCAGAAGCTGTCATAGTAGCGCAGAAGCGGGAAGGCAGACTGGCTAGGAGTTTCGCAGAAGTGGAGGTTATTCGTGCATGCAATGTCGCAGAAGCGGAAGGTAGCCCGCAGATGTGAGAGGCCGGGGCTTCGGTGGTATTTGCAGAAGCGGAGTTTTTGTCGCAGAAGTGGCTATTTGATCACATATGCAAAAGTGCTGGCAGAAGCTTTATATTTCGAGGGTTGAGTTATTTTATCACATTTTGAGATCTAGAGTTCGGATTTGGGAAATATTTTAGGCAATTTTCATGATTCAGATTGTGGTGAGTATTTTTTACTCGGATTTAACTATTTTACATAATTCTATCTTCGATTTTGGTATTTTGGTGGTGAATCTAAAAGAGAAATTGAGGATTTTTGTCAAAAACTTTTTTAAAGTGAATAATTGAGTTTGAATATCGATTCAGAGTCGGATTTGAGTGAAACTAGTATGGTTGGACTTGCATTCGAATAAGTTATCGGAATTTGTAAGTTCTATCGGATTCCGAGATGCTGGCCGGGTTGGCGTTTTGGTTGACTTTGAGTATTTGATTAAAGATTAGATTTTTATCATTTGGGTTTTATTCCTATATTATTATTTGATGTTTTTGAGTTGATTTTGGCTAGTTTTGAGCCATTTGGAGGTCGATTCATGCGGGATGGTGTTTGTAGAGTATTGTTTTGGCTTGCTTGAGGTAAGTATATTACCTAAACTTGGTTGAGACACTAGTTGCCTGAGTTATTTGTGATTGCTACATGCTATGCGCTTAGGCACTAGTTGCCTGAGTTATTTGTGATAGCTACGTGCTATGGGTAGCGCACATATGTGGGGTTCGAGCCCATGTGCGTGCATCGGAATATTATTCATGCTCAGTTAGTGCTTAGGCAATGATATGCCTTGAGTTATTTGCTAAGCTTTATGTTGTGATGGTTTTTATATTTGTACCCCTGTTGTGAGCTATTTGAGCCATGTTTGAGGTTAAATAGAGGGAAATCTCCTAATTGAACCTGATAATTGCTATTGTTGTGATGTATTTGCCTGATTTGAGCTATGATAGCACATTTTGCACATGCATACACCTTAGCATGTCACTTATACCAGTCCAGGAGTATGAAATTTTGATGTTCTTTGATCATGTACATGTATTCTTGCATATCTGCTTTTTGTGTGATATAGATTGGACTGGTAGTCTGTGACCACGCCAGTAGGATTGTGATATTGAGCATGTGATCACATCGGACGGATTATGATATTGACCTTGTGACCACACGCGGGCGGATTGTGATATTGAGCATGTGACCGCGCCAGCGGATTGTGATATTGAGCATGTCCCCATGCTGGGCGGATCCATGATATTGAGCACGTGACCACGTTGGACGAATCTGTGATATTGAGCCTGTGACCATGCTCGGCGGATTGTGATATTGAACATGTGATCACGCTGGACGGATCTATGATATTGAAAACGTGACCATGCCTGGCTGATTTTGATATTGAGTATGTGATCACGCCACGCGGATTGCACGTAACTATATCGTGCAACGCGTGGATATAGATCCATCCTCCTAGGGTCACCCTATCGTGTGTCTTCTTGTTATGGTGTACATGCAGATTGTGAGACGGGTTTCTGGTTGATGTGGGCCTTAAGAAGGCTGATAAGTGGTTTGGTTCGGTTATTGAGATTCTGATGTGGGCCTTAGAGTCGTGTTGTAATTTTTATTTGGATAGAGTTGCGTGCGCAATGAATTGATACTTGGTTATTGTATTTCTTCTTTACTTGCAATTTCCTTACCTGTTTACCTGATTTATTTGCGTATTTTTCTTTTATGCTGGATTGTTGACTAAGCCGAGTATATTATAAAAATTGTGTGCACCAAGGTGGTTTTATCTGTGATTTCATGATTTGATCATATTACTGTTTTGTACGTATTGGAATTATGAACTGTACAGGTAATTAGAAAGTATCCTTTAAAATTCTTGCTTTTATTATCGCGTTGAGGCTAGTTATGATACTTGCTGAGAATATGGGGTCGTTGTACTCATACTATACCTCTGCACTTTGCATGTAGATCTTGGAGCTGAGATGCTGTGGATGACGGGAGCTGACACTGAAGATGTACCTGCCTTCTGGATATAGCTACCACTTGTCTTTGGTAGTTTTAGACTCGAATTCTATATATGTACATTCCAAACAGATGTTGTATTTATTTCATACCAGCTTTGTAAATCTAAGTCTTAGTGGCTCATGACTTATACTACCATTCATTGGGTTATTGTATAGAATTTAGTTATTTCACTTATTGATTCCTTATTATTTTCATTAGAATTGTGTTGACTGTTATTTAGCTTACCTAGCGGGTTGAGTCAGGTGCCATCACGATTAGATGTATTTTGGTTCGTGACATAGAACTGCAACAAAATTCAATACAACTATCGCAAGGACTGGTAGTACAAGTCATAAACTACCATGAAGAAAAGGTAGCATGAATTCGGTACGCTGGCATGTCTCCAATGTAAGGCTTTGTCTTCTACAGCTACTCAACTCCAGAATCTGCACGCAAGATGCAAAAGTGTAGTATGAGTAGAACCGACCCCATGTACTCAGTAAGTATCTTGATTAACCTCAGAGAAGTAGTGACGAGGTTTTTAGGTCAAAAATACTCACTTGCTCAAGTTGTGCAGCTTAATAATAGGCATAATACAGAAACAATATTCCAGAAAGATAATTACAGAGCAAAGAATATCAATAGTAAAAGTGCTCAACTGAGATGGGGTAATAGACAAACTACACCAATTTGACATGTTTAACAAATACGACTTACACCAACCCCACTCACAAAGAGATACGCACCATATAATGTGTGTGCTCTAATACTCATACATAACTATAATCTTATACCCAACATGATCCAATTCTGTATTAATTGCTAAATAACACGTTCTAGAGAACTTACGACAATCCAATTCGTCAATGCATGATGAGAATTTCATCTTTACATCAATCCGTTATGTTACCAACAACTCAACAAAAACATGAGATAACAGCTCAACGCAGATAATTCCATCTTGACAACCAAAGCGTCAAACACAACGGAAGCATATATTCAAACGTTGGACGCCACGTAAAACATGTAAAATGCACGACAAATCATAAAGAATTTCACTTGCATAATCAAAGTAATACCTAGTTTTAACAACAAGTCACCAAATAGAAACACAAACATATGGCACCTCGTGCCACATTTCTGTTACAATAACAATATCCACCCTTATCACTCCGCCCTGACACAATAAAATATCCAACTATATCGCTCTGTCTTTATACAATAATATCCCACTGTATCGCGAAGGGTACTGTGATCGCGAAGAAGGACAACTGCCAGGGCTTTAAAACATTCAATGTCAGGATTTTGAGTTTATTTTCTTCACTTTTTGAATTTTTGGAGCACAAGTAAGCCGATTTTGGAGGAGATAAATACCCAAATCATGGGGGTAAGTAAGTAATTTTATCTTTGTTTTGATAATATATTATGTTTTTCCATGTATCAATACACCTAAATTTAGGGTTTGAAGAGAATAAATTGGGCTTTTTTTTTTACTTGAACTCTAGAGAATGAATTTTAGAGGTTTTGAACATGGTTTTGAAGTTGGATTTGGAAACTAATTATATATTTGGACTCTGTAGGTTATGGGTCATCCAAATTTGGTATTTTTCTTTTGAATTTCAAGCGCGTAGGCTCGGGTTGACTTTGTTGACTTTTTGAAAATTCTTCAAAGTTCGAAGCTTTATGGATCAGAATCGTTTCCGATGGCATTTATGGACTTTCTTGGTTAATGTTTGGCTATATTTGAGCCGGTTAGAGTTTATTTCTCAAGGAGATGCCATTTTGGAGCTTTTATTAGCCCGGATGAGGTAAGTGTCTTGCCTATCTTTAATTGAGGGAACTTTTCCTAATATTTGATATTGTTGCTACATGTGGGGGTGATATATATATGAGGTGACGAACGTATATACATGTGCCATGGGTATTCATGCTCGGGATGGATTCTGTCTATGACTTGTTTGGTTGTGTTTTCTACTTGATTCTATGTATTATTTAGTTAATTGACTATGTGAGCACAATAAACTATGCTAGAGCTAATGTTAAGGCTATTGGTGCCTTAGCTTGAACATTATGAACTAATCTTGAGATTTGATACAATACTTGCCTCATACATAGTCACATATATGTTATTTACATATACCCGTACTTGTCGTTCTTGTGGTGTGCCTTGAATTGAACGTGTGCTTCCTGTTATATATGTGCGATCCTTTATTTGACTACAAGGATTCTTCCTTTTTATGCTAGAGATCGTGTTTTAGGATTATCATTTTCTAAATTGGCCAAGTTAGGGATTTGTGGAATCATTGCTATGTTAACGTATTCATGCTTTATGTTGAGCCCTCATTCGCATTTATTTATTTCCATGTCACTGTGAACTTTGTTGATAAATTATGAGCCTATATCTTTGATGATGATTTGGATTATTACGTTGTTGTGATTGTGGTACATGTGGACATGTTGGTTGGATTAGTTGGGTATTGGCACGAGGTTTTTGCTGTGCGATATGATGGATATTGTTTTGTATCAGGTGCGGAACGGTAAGGGTAGATATTGTTATTGCATCGATTGCGGAGTGATAAGGGTGGATATTGTTATTGTGTCGGGTGCAAAGCGATAGCGGTGGATATTGCTATGGTATTGGGTGCGAAACGATAAGGGCTAACATTGCTATTTTGTGGGGCATGGAGCAATAAGGGTGGATATTGCTATTGTGTGGTGAGAGTGAAAAGAAAGGATATTATTAGTGTGATGAGATGTAGAGTACGAGGGTAACATTCTCAAATATGCACGTGAATTCTTGTATTTTTCATACATTTCTACATGGTCTTTGTGTTGCACCTAACATACTAATCTATGCCTTATTATTTGATGATTTGGTTGTCAATATAGATTTACCTATGTGGAGTTGATATCTCATGCTTATTGAGTTGTCAGTAGCATATCAAATTAACGTGATAAGGAAGTTGCTACACATTAATATATTTGATTCTTGAAAAGTTTATCATGAGTATTTATTTGGCAATTAATACAGAATTTGACTATTGTTATGCACTAACGCCCTAAGGTTATGTTTGAGCATTTAAGCGCAGACTATTTGGTGCAAGTTTCTTGTTATGCGGGATTGATACAAGTTGTAATTTCATGATCTATGTAACTGGCAAAACCGATTTATTATCCTTATCTTAGTTGTGCACTCTGATTTTTTTATATCCGTTATTCTGTGACTGCTTCCTTAGATTCTTCTCTGAGTTATATATGTTATTGAGCTGCAAAGGTTTGTCACGACCCCAAAATCCCTCCTTTAGGATCGTGATGGCACCTAGTATCTAAGACTAGGTAAGATTAATACATGATAAAATTAACAGAATAAGACAACTCAGCTATTAAATAAAAACTGATAAATGGACATAGCGGAAGAAATGATCAACAATCATACATCCCAAATTCGGTAGTATAGAGTCATAAACTCTACTGAGAATACACTAGAAATCTCGAAAAACAACACTGTTTTGGAATACAAATAACAGTATTAAGGAAAGAACAATAGACGGTGACTCCGAGACATGCGAACGAGAACAACATGTATATCTTGAAGTCTCCATAATATCTGGCTTAAAGAACTAGCGACCGGCTCGATCCGAGGTACCTCGATCTGCACAAAAAATATGCAAAAGCTTTGTATGAGTACACCACAATCGGTACCCAGTAAGTATCAAGACTAACCTCATGGAGTAATGACGAGGTTCAAGTCGAATACTCAATAAACAAATAACATGTTCAAAACATCCAAATAAAACTAACAACGGAAATCAAGACCAAATAAGTAATAACAGATAATAGGCATGTGATAACACGGTAAATTAACCAAAACACGTAAATCACAAGTGGAATCAATTAAGGAGAAACAATGGCAAGTTCAGATCATTAACTCTCTCCAACACAAGAATAGCAACAAGAATCTCCCCGATGTTCCACATAACATAATCACAAATCACCCTTATGATGCCGTGTGAGCTTTACATTTAAAACATTTTCCCTAAATAGCTTCACCCGCATGAGCCCCTTTATCTCGTCGTGTGCATCACAATGAAGTATTTTTCTTACTTGCAACACGCGTATAAGCCCCCTAATCTCGCTGCATGCGCATCAATAACACCATCCTTATGCCGCTGCATACACATCTCATTCACAACACAACTATCAACCCGCACCACGCGTGCACATGTACCACAATATCACCAAACAACAATACGAATGCCACAACAACATATAGTCCACGACTCAACAATAACGTATCCAAGAATTACAACAATAACACATGGGTATGGGAAATGAACAACAATAAGAGTACTTCAAATAACAAACAATTCCAATTCAAGGCATATAACTAGCCTAAGGTCTAATCCGGTTAGTTGCCACACATACGCCCGAGTACATACTCGTTAACTCGTGTACACATCGTTCCACATAATACAAATAATTCAATAATATCAAATCCTAAGGGGAAGCCCCCACACAAAGTAGGCAAGATACTCACCTCAATTAGGTTAATTCAGTACTCTAAATATACTTTTCCTCTAAAATGCACTTCTGCTTGGCTTAAATCTAACAAAAAATGACATAATATTATCAAATAATGTAAGAGGAATCAATTTTGATTAATAAAGTTAAGATTTTTAAATAATTTTCCAAAAGTCAATCCTGGGCTTGCCTGGTCAAAATCCAAGTCGAAGGGTAGATCTCGACTACTCGTAACCCCACGAGTCCATATATGTGTTTGGTTTACAAATCCGAGTCCAATGCGACTCTCACATCTCAAATTTTAATTTTTTAAAACATAAACAAAATTCCCCAAATTTTCATTTTAAATCTCATAAATAATCATGTTATATAACTATGTGGTTCAAAATCACTTACCCAACAGCTTTGTATGAAAATTCCTTCTAGAATTGCCTCCCACTGAGTTTAGAGCTTCAAAATGTGATAAAATGAGACTAATCCCGAAATCCCAATCTTTTGTTCAGCTGCGGATGTCGCAAATGCGAACCCTCACAAATATGGAAAAACCATCACAAAAGTGGAACCTGCTAATCCCAGTAAATGTCGTAAATGCCACTCTAACTTCGCATTTGCGAAGTCAGCCCCCCTCGCAAAAGTGATCCTATGATTGCAAAAGCAACAGTCCCTGCCAGGTCCCCAATCGCAAAAGCGATCAAAAGTTCGCAAATGCGAACACTACAACGCCCCCTCCCCAGCCCACCTCGTAATTGCAACACCCACCTCGCACATGCGAGGTCTGCAAATGTGAACAAGATCTGGAAAATAAGATCTCGCATTTGCGAGACCTGCAGCATCAGCCCTGCACTAGCAAAATCTAAACTCTCTCAAAATACTGCAAAACGCGTCAGAAACTCATCCGAGCCCCTGGGGATTCACACAAACATCCACAAAGTCTAAAAATTATCGTATGAACTTGCTCGGCACTAAAAACATCAAAATAACATCTGAAACCATGAATCGGGTGCCAAAACACATAGAATTATAATGAAACTTCAAGAATCGCTAAAATCATAACCAAGCATCCAATTCCTATCAAACCAACTCGGAATGATGAAACTTTGTAGATAAGTTTCAAATGAAAATACGTACATGTTTCAAGTTCCAAAACCAAAATCCAAACCTAATAGCCATAAAATCAATCTTTGGTCAAAGTTAGGAATTTCTAAACCTTCAAATTGCCAACTTGCGGCCAAAAAGAGCCAAATCAACCTAGGAATCTTCGAATCCAATTCCGAGCAGATGCCTAAGTCCAAAATCACCATACGGACCTATCGGAACCATCAAATCATCGTTCTGGGGTCATTTTTATAAAAGTCAAACCTCGATCAACATTTCTAACTTAAGCTTCCAAACTAAGAATCAACTAATCTTAATCAATCCAAAACCTCTACGAAATGAAACAAATCATCCCTACAAGTCTTAAAACCTCAAATACACATACGGAAAACTTCAAAAGAGAAAGCGGGGCTCAAATACACAAAAGAACCGGTCGGGTCGTTACAAGGTCATATGAGTATCTTTTGGACCTAAAAACCTCGTCAATACTTCTCTGAGTTTAGTCAAGATACTTACTGAATACATGATGTCGGTTGTATTCATACTGCACTTCTGCATCTTACGTGCAGATCTTGGAGCTGAGTAGCTATGGAAGACGAAGCCTTACATTGGATACCTACCAACATTCCAGATTCAAGCTACCTCTTGTTCATGGTAGTTTAGGATTTCATTTCTGTTTATATAAAATTCAAACAATTACTATATTTACTCCTCACATCAGTTTTGTAAATCTAATCTTAGTGTCTCTTGACTTGTACTACTATTCCTTGGGATGGTTGTATTGAATTATTTTGCAGTCTTTATTATTAATATTGATGATTTCTCATTATAATTGTAACTTATACTACTTGGATTACTAGCGAGTCAGGTTAGTATCGTCATGCCTTGGTTGGATTTTAGGGTCGTGATAGTCCAGCACTTTTCAAGTATCCAACAACTCACTGACAAATATCAGACATTTTTAAAATGCATCAACTAGCATATGTAGATGATATGCATGTGTAAAGGATGTAAAAATGCATGAATATGCACAAAGGATCACTTGAATGGCCAAGCTTCCACATTTATGCTCAATAAATCATCACATAGGATCTCACATCATAATCAACCAGAAACCTGTCGGTTTCTCACAACCTGCGTGTATACCATCAAGAGATAAACATAAGAGGGAGACCCTAGAGGATGGATCCATATCCACAAGCTGCACTGCAAAAGTCTCGTTCCATAATCATACCAATCGCACGACAAAGGCCTCTTTCCAAATCAATATCACATTATAGTCCGCACGACAAAGACCTCGTGCCAAATCAATAACAATATCACAATATCCGCACGACAGAAATCTCGTGTCAAATCAATAATAATATCACAATATCGGCACGGCAGGAACCTCGTGCCAAATTAATAACAATATCACAATATCCGCACGTCAGAAACCTCGTTCCATCACCTCAGTCCATATTCGAGAATCGTATGCAGTGATGTATGTATACGAATGAAATTTAAGCATATATAATGCACATAGATAGAGAAATAACTATGCATGGATGTATGCATGTATACAAGGGATGATTCCTTTGTAGGATGTGTTCCTATATGTACATATGGCCACGGACCCAGCATGTAATACGTCGTCCGAATAATCATCATGCCCAAATAAGTCCCACAACCAATTCATAGTCTTTAACATGGGTAAGGATCTCAAATAGTCATACATCAATTTAAGGCATAACACAAGAATAACTAGTACATATAGGTGTTCATAACATACGCGTGACTACGTCTAAAGCAAGTATAATCTCAAGAATAGTTCGTCATGCTCAAAATAAGGTACCATTAGCCTCAACATTAACTCTAGCATGATTTATCGTTATTGCGTAGTCAATCAAGTAGAACGCATAGCTATACAAGGCATAAGGTAATCTAGAATTTACCCCGAACATGAATACTCATTGCACATGTATATATGCTCGTCATCTCATATATACATCACCCTAACATGTATCAAACAATACTAATTATTAGGAAAAATTTTATCAACACAAAGCTAGGAAGACATTTACCTCATTTAGACTAGTCTAAACTTCCAAAATTGCATTTCCTTGAGAAATAACCTCCAACTAGCTCAAATATAGCCAAACATAATCCAAGGATCCAACCAATGCCATAGGAATTGATCTCAATCCATAAAGCTTCGATACTTGATGAATTCCCAAAAAATCAACAAAAATCAACCCGGGATCGCATGCCTGAAATCCGGAACCAATACCAAAATTCGATGACCTATAAGCTGCTGAGTCCAAATATGTAATTAGATTCCAAAACTGAGTCCAAATCAGTACTCAATTCCTCAAAATACACTTTCTTAAAATGTAGTCAAAACCCCAAATTCCATCTCAAAATTTCATGTTTTGGTGTTAGTAATTCATGTAGATTTTTGAAATAATACCAAAAAGATGATTAGAAATTACTTACCCTTTAGTCTTGTATGAGAATCTCCAAGAAAAATTGTTTCTCTCCAAGTTTAAGGCTCAAAATATAAAATAATGAGTTAAAATCCCGAAATAAGCAACTTAAATAAGTCTGCCTGGGGATAACCTTCGCGATCGCGACAAGGCCCTCGTGATCGCAAAGCACAAATACGATCTGCCACATTGCCCCCTCTTCGTGAACGCGAAGCTACAGTCACGAACGTGATGACCAAGAACTCCAATGCATCAGGAACACGATCATACTTACACGACCACAAAAACCAAAGTCCCGCCAACCTACACATTTTCACTAACGCGAACACCTCAAGGGAACGCACTGAACCATCCGGCCTAACACTACGCGAATGCGGTCCACAAGCCGAGAAAGCAAAGAACAAAGCTCCTCTAGACTACTTCTTCTACGCGAACGCGAGAGCTTCCTCGTGAATGCAATGCATTACCTGAAACCAGCAAAGCCATGCAAACTCAACTGAAATGGTTCAAAACCACCCCAAATTACATCCGAGCCCATCAGGACCCCATCCGGTCATACCAACAAGTCCAAATACATTATCCAAACTTATCCAAAGACTCAAAATACCACCAATAACATCAAAACCATGAATCGAAAATAAAGATTCTTTTGCTTATCTTTCAAACGTTCCAACTTCGCCGAATGCGTCCGAACCACATTTAGACACTCCGGATCACAACCAAGCTTTGCACACAAGTTCCAATCAACTAAATGAACCTATCAAGGTCTCAAACCCACAATAGGAGTCCTATAACACCGAAGTCAACTCCTGGTCAAACCTATGAACTCTCCAATACTTCAAATTGCCATGTTTCGACAAATAGAGCCAAAACATTCTAAGAATATCCAATTCAAATCCGAACATACTCTTAAGAGTAAAATCACCATATGAACCTTTTAGAATCATTAAATCACCAATCCAAGGTTGTTTATTTAAAAGTCAAATCTTGGTCAACTCTTCCAACTTAAAGCTTCCAAATTGAGAATCACTTTATCAAATCCATTCTAAACCACTTGAAAATAAAAATCAAGCATGCACGCAAGCCATAATACACCGTATGAAGCTACTCGAAGTCTCAAATTACAGAATGAAATGCTAAAACTGTAACGACAAGTTGGGTCGTTACAGTTATCTATGCACCACTCAATCAATCAAGGCGCAAATCACTACCACATGGAAGGAAAGAAACTCTATTGGAAGTAAAAGTTAGTACCATACAAGGAAACTATCGATTAAAGGATGTGAGACCAATTCAGTCGAAGGAAAAGAGATCAATCAGCAATAAAATCAGCTTCAAACTATAAGAAGTATCTACCAGATAAGGAAAAGAAGAAATCAAGATGGCTAATGATTTGCTGCCAATCAAGGAAGAACTGTCTATTAGACTGTATAAATGAATCCAATCATAATACTACATTCAGAGGCATCCATTGGGTCATACTCTTAGAATATAATTTCCCCAAAAGGAAAAACATAATCAAAGAGATCTGTGTTTTCGTCTCTCGGCTCAAGAAGGTAGAAAGCATTGGTCATATTTGTGAATATATAAAGAGACAAAAGACTTGAAGAAAATTGGACATCTTTCATATAGTTTTCAGTCTTTCTACTTCTTAGCAAAATATTGTATACACGAGTATACTATTGTCACAAAACAAATATAGAAAAATAAAATAATTGAGAGAGTGTGTCCAGAAAAACTTAACAATTGTAACACGTTGGTGGTAAACGAAAGAAAAACCATAAACTCATCTGTAACTCAATTTCGTTGAAGATCTAAGAGAACCCTTGCGACCCAAGGGAACTGGATATAGGTGCCAACCGGTACACGAACCAATATAAAAACCACTGCCTCATTTATTTCTCGTCCTATACTTAGCTATTCATATCTGTAGCTCTAACATTTGTTTGCAGGAAAAGACAATTGACTACAATATAACTAGTCGACTAAAAGAATTATTACAATTCACTGTCCCCTCTTGTGCTTTCACTCTAGTATTTGATGTGTAAATGAACATGCCGAAAAACTTGTGAATCTTCCCCTCAGAAGGAGTAACCTTGCTCTTAGGCAACCAAAGTAATATCTTCTCGTTTCACACTACATCCACAAAGAATAACACACATGAGTCATCCTACAATCTCAATATATTAATCAGGTGCAGTACATCAGACATTTGACAAATTTCATACACATGTCATCCTTAATGTCACCCTTCTCAAGTCATAGTTAATTAACAAGTGTACCTTAGTCCGGGAACTATAATAACATATGTCCATATGATCTGATCATTGATGGTAAACTCTCCCCCCCCCCCTTTGTTTAAACTCATAATTTCATTATTCGAGAACCTATAATATATTTTCTCCTTAACTTCCATGACCTCACACTGGTACGTAGCTAAACTGATAACCAATTCACGTGATACTGATCATATCACATTCCAAATCATCTATTCAATGCACGCTTATTCTTGTGATAGTCATGTCATCTTGCTCAAGCTATACAAACTCTCATTATAGTGCTTCTATTCCAATACCTTGAAAGAAAACTCTTCAAAAGAACCTCGTAATAAGTCATTCAAACTCAAACCACATGAGATAACCCACCTATTTAGTCTCAACTCGACATCTCATTGTGTCTTTAACTTGGCTACTGGCGTCTATGTGATCATCTAAACTTTCCAAATCTATACTCCTCCATAAGATGTAAAAAAATGTCCATCCCAATGAACTACTAAAATCCCATCGATACGTCTATGTCATAAGACTTTGGTATTCAACAACCTCGATGGTGAAGCATTCTTAATTTACCTTAGCATCCCAAGAAAGCCCTTTCCGTTATACCCAAACTTTCTAAGTGTAGTCTTTAGACACATAAGACTTATTGCATAGCGGCCTCGCTATCCTATCCAAATTTACAACTCTATCCTCTATTATCCAGAAGTTTGTGGAGGTACCCACTCAATTCCCGAGCAACTAACTATTAACACTTAGCTATCCCGTAGCTCATCATACCATCTCCTCCATATCTAGGAACATATCGGACTAAAGAGTCCTAAATCACAATCTTCAATTCAAGTGAATTTCCCAAGCCTAAGCTACGGTATATAGCTGGCCATTATATCATATAGACTAGCATACCCCCATATCACGGGAAAAATATCTCGCACCTCATCCACAATATCATCACAAGCCATTGGTGCCTAAACAGAAAACGTGTTCTCACCTATGTGTAGGAAGGATAAAAAAGAATGTCAGAGTTCCTATTCCCAGTTCTATAGCATGAAGAGCGAGTGAAAGGAGGGAAACACTTTCCTAAATGTCATACTAGCCTCTTTTCTTTTAAATATGGAGTTTTACATATCCACAAACAAGACTCTATAAAGACACTACTTATGATTCGTAAGACCTATGAACCTAGTAATCTAATACCACTTTGTTACGACCCAAATTCCACCAAGTCATGGTGCACCTAAGCCAACCCGCTAGTGATCCACGTCCAATCCACAGTCAATAGTGAGTGAAAATGGTCGTTGGAAGAATAGTACCCAACAAGAGCCGGGGTTAATTTTCACATGGAGTTACTAAGGGTGTTAGGAGTATACACTTGACAAAAGCTAAAGGAATAGCTAAACTGCACTTCCACAATAAGTTTTGATTTCTAATTCTAATTTTACTCTAGCAATTATAAGCTAAGAAAAGAAACTAGAAGCGAATAAGTGTTTTTGGTGTTTTTCAAATAGTTTAAAGGCCTAGGGTTGTGACGTAACCTAGGTGTTTTCCTAATAGGATAAAGACGTTAATGCTTATTTTATTGATTGGGTATCAACCAAAACAATTGATAAGAGCTCAAGTCAGGTTCTTACTATCTCTAGCTTGAACCCTTTTAATTAGGTTAATCAATCTCTCAATTAACCCAATTCCTTGTTAGCTAAGTTATCCTTGACTAGGTCTCTCTTTCTCAAGTAGAGACTAAGTCAAATAGAAATGAACCAATGTTTGCAACCATTAATTCTAAAATAGATGTATGAACTAAGCTAAATAATCGACATCCAATCATAAACAAACATTAAATTATTACCCATAAGATTTACACACTAGGTTTGGGTCACAACCCTAGTAAAAATCTAGCTACTCATAATGGAATTTGCAGAAAATAAAGAAGAAAAGCTAATTAAACGCATAATGGAATATTAAAATAATGAAATCTTATGTTAAAATACTCAAATAAGCTAAAACTTCCTAAAATAGCTAATAAAACGGCTACAACATCTTTGTATGTTCAAACTTGACCTAATTTTGTGAAACTCATGTATTTATACAGTGCCAAAAATCGCAGAAAAAAATGCCCCTTGGGAGGTTCTGCGGCCGCACAATTCCATGTTGGTAGGAAGGAGGTTTCTGTGACCGCACATTTCTGGACTGCGGCCACGAGGCAAACTTCTACTGCCGCACAATTCTTGTGTGGTCCTCACTTCTAAAGGCTTCAGGACTTGGTCTTCTTTCATATTCTTTGAACTTTGCATCTTTGTCAGTAAAAGTCTTGTTCTGTGGTCGCACAATTCATGTGCGGTCCTCGCATCGTTGAAAATTATGTTGAATTTTTCTTCTTGGTTTGCGGCCGCAGATGGAATTCTGCGGTCCACAATTTCTTCTACTACCGTAGAATTCCTTCAGCGTACAACTCATTTGTGCTTCTGCGCTCTTTATTGCCTTGTGCTCCAGAAGACTTCTTTTTGAGTAGGATTTCATCTTGATAGACCAAACTTCTAGCATTCCTACAATTTACACAGTTTCATTAGTTTCGGGAACACACGTCAACACTTTCAGACCAAAACAAAAGCTAAAAGGTGCTAAAAAGCAGTCAAAATCCCCACTTATCAACTCCCCCAAACTTGAGTCTTTGCTTGTTCTCAAGCAAACAAATTAGTTCCCATCTCCAAAAGTTAAGGGTCATTTCAGCGAGTCGAAGGTGAGCCATCCACACATCAGTTAGGATTAACAATTACCCACACTACTCATGTGTTATCAATAAGGCGACAAGTTAAACATTCATGCACATATAGTTCTAATGTGACATTTGAGCTTCAAACATTGACTTTACTCATCAAGGACTCTTGCTCTATCATGTAGGTCATGGTGGACTCCAAAATCTTCCTCCTCTACTTTCCATTTTCCTAGCTTACTTAAGAAATTTAGCACTCAATCCAAAGATTTATGAAATGTTCACTCATCTCTCTCAAGAGAATGTCAAAAGTATAGCTTCAAGTACCATAGGCTTACCCCTCATGTAGATCGTCACTAATGTAAGCTCACTCGCATTGAAATCAAGTAGGACTTCTTTTGGAATGTAATGAAGGCTTTTGGGTTACGGTAGGATACCGTATGGGTAAGTGGTTACACCTTTCCTTAAGCACTCGATCTTTCATTTCTCGGCTCACACTTTGCCAATTCTTAGAGGCACTTTCTTTTCATTGGGGACTAGAGAGACTTAGCATCACTCTTTCCTGATCATTTCATTCTTTCTCCCTTTATTATTTCTCCATGTTTGGGATCATTACCTCTTTTCGAATCCATTCAACCCTTTCACTTATTCACTTTTTGCATTTTTCTTTTTGTTCTTTTCTTTTCTTGCCTTCTCTTATGATAGAGATCATTTCTTTTCTCTTTTTGTGCCTTGATACCTTTTTCAAGTTCCTCGTCTCTCCCCCAAACTTATGTTTTAAGCCATTTGTTTCACATGAGTGTTAAGGAAAGCTCGGGTGCCAAGAGAGGGTCACGACAAAACGGGTAAAGGCTTGTAACATGGTTATCAAATGAGAAAGGCTAGAGGCTCAAAGGGATTGACTAGGGATAATGACATTGGTTGGCAATAGAAAACTCAAACGGGCCAAAGAGAGCCTACAATCACTTCTCAAACTAGGCAAAACTTAGGATTTCACCTTGAAACAAATTCGAGGCAAGTTTTAGACCCTTCGCGCAGATACTTGGACTAGCAACAATTCATCTCATCCCTCGCGCAATCGGATTGTAAAAGAGGACAGAATTAAGGGCCCACAATGACCAAATTCAAGTTTAAAGATCACTATGGTCCAATTAAACCACTCGATGATTGCCAAAGTCAACACAAGAGTTACAAAGTCACTAACTAGAGCTATTTCTTTCAAAATCTTTGTTTCTACCCTAAGTATGTAGTTAAGTGTGTTGGTGCCAATTGAAGCATGGTTGACTGTTGACTCTTCGAGCATGACTTAATTAGGTCTTTTTATTCATTACTACTACTATTACCTAAACAAAAAAACTGACTCATTCTCTTAAGAAAGTTGTCACGCCATCCATAGTTAGGACGAGTCACCCGGTTCACAATAAAACTACCTTTGGAAAGAATCGTGACATTAAGAAAATCAAAGGCTTATTATCTACTAAAACATAAAAAGAAGCTATTAAGCAAAACAAAAGCTAATACACTACTAAAATATAAAAAGAAGCTAATAAGCAAAAATAAAAATAAAGAAGTTAATCAACAAAACTACTAAGGATAAAATAAATCTACATAGTAAGAGAGAGAGAAGATATATACATACAAATAAGAAAAGAGAGAATATCATCAAATTATTACAGGCCAAATGTATCAAAATACCAAATGTCTCAAATAAACTCCCCCTCCCCCCCCTCCCCCGTATAAAAGTAAGCATTGTCCCCAATGCTTAGCAAATAAGAGTAAAAGAGGGAATCTCTGTGTCCCCAGCAGTGTCATCACTCTTAGGATCAGCCAACTGAATCTCATCATCCTCAACTCTAGGTGTGGCTGGGTTGGCGAACATCTGATGCACGGCCTCAGTAGTGTCGGCAGCAAAGTCTGGCTCTTTAGGCTTGCCAAGGTCTGGCTCTTCAGGCTGGCCAGCTGGTGCCACCGGTGCAGATGGTGTTGTAGGATCTGGGACATAATGGAGTGGGTCAAGCAGCATGTCAAAGGGGAGATCACCGGTTGTAACAAGCCTGGTCACCTGTCTTCGGAGCTTGTCCACATACTTCTTGCTGGCCTGGGATTTTCTCATCTTCTTGGCTTCCCTTCCCAGCTCTTTAATCACCGACCCATGTCTTACCAAGGTGTCCTTAATAGTCTTCTGGTTCCCCAAAATTTTCTTCATTATCTCCTCAAGGTCAGAAGGAACCTGTGATGCCTGTGAGGTGGACTGCGCTGCAACAGTACTGGACAAGTCAGATAGCTTTACAATGGCTGTCTACATCCAGTTGTTGAGACTCCCAATATCTGAGAGACTCGCAATGCAGATAGTGGATGAGGAGGCATAGGCATTGGCTTCAAAGCCGAGGTGGGAGCTGTGGTAAGAGCTGCAGTAAGGCCTGTGGAGGAGGGAGGAGGCATAGCTGCGGCACTGGAGGAAGGCTCGGCTAAAGTGGATTGAACATCAACTGCCTCAGCTACCATAGCTGACTCATCAGACTGGCCTGCGGTGGTAGGAGACTGAACTTTCTTCTTCGGATTGTTCGCATCCATCAGTGAATACCAAGTAAAAGGCTTCTTCGGGCTCACCTTTGTGTCATAATCCCTCAGCTCTACCCTTGCATCTGTGAGATATTCTGTAATAGTGTTGGGATATGGGCAGGACGAGTCATCTTGCCCAGAATCACTGAGATATTGGCCGACATCATGACACCCACATTGATAGGGTACCCGGCCATAATAGAAGCAACCAAAACTGCCCGATGAATAAGAAGGTGAGTCTCATTTTTGCTCGGGTCTAGTCTGCTGCAGACAGAGGTTTGCCACCCCTTCGCCTTGAAACTCAGAGTGTTCTGGTGGATAGGAACCCCAACGGCAATCCATGGTAGTGGTGGCCCTGGTGCTGGTAGAATCTCCGCTAACCAAGGTCGGACTGCGTCTCCCAATGCACACTTCTCCAAATACTCCTTCGGCTCAACATCTTCAAAGCCCAAGCACGTGTTAAGTGTATGCTGATCAAACCTCACTTTGAGGTTACGCACTTTGGTCACCTTTGTCCCCTTTTTGATATGCGCATTGGCATCGAATTCCCGGACAAGGTACTCTTTGGCATCTACTACACTCTGTGTGAACCACATCCACCCCTTGCGTTCCCTAAACTGCCTTAAAGCGACTGCCGCTCAAGTGTTAGCGACCTTGCTGGCCACCATGTACGAAAGCTGGTGAAGGTAGCCAAGCTAACAAATCGGTCCTCCCAAACCTCTTTCTTCTTCGATCTTTCAAGACCGGCATATGTATCATCTCCCCCTCTTCCATCATCGAGGATATCATGAACTGGAGCATCCTACGCCTCAGGAACTGGTGTAGCCGATGGCTCAGAGACTTGACTAGCACTCTCCGAATCCTCGGAAGTGCTATGAGATGAGGGCGGCTCGTCCCTGAGTTGGTATCTCCCTTACGGCCTCGACTGTACGGCCGACTGCTCCTGAATAGAGGCCGCGTTGCCCTCTGATAATTCCTTAGATAGGACATATGAGCTCGTCTCGAAGAGATCTGCACCTCGCCCACTGCCGACTGTAGCTTTCTTTGTAATTGTCTTTTGTTGGCCAAGGGGTAAGGCACTCTTGCCTCGACCCCGAGAAGGTTCACCTCTCTCGTTAGATATGTCGCAGTGTCCTCTAGATTGAACCATTGTCTGTATCAAGCAAATGCGATTGCTAGATGCAATTCAATGTTCAGACATACACAGGTGATATGCAAGTAAGCTATAAACCAGAATACACAGTGAGGGTACATAGTTAAGACATGCTTGCAGGGAAATGATATGCGGTCCGCACAATTTTTCTCTCGGCCGCAGATGAGGACTTGCTGACCACATAATTTTGTGGTGCGGCCGCAAAAGTGAAGTGCGGTCCGCACAATTTCACTTGTGGCCGCACCTCTGAAACCCAAAAGATGCCAACTCTCTGATGATAGAGAAATGGCTGATGCGCGGCAGCAACATGATTTCTGCGGTCCGCAAAATTAGACATGCAGCTGTACATTGGGGTCAAAAAGTATAGACTCTCTGATGACAATAAACATGCTATTCTGCGGCCGCGATAGAAATTTTGCGGTCTGCACATTTTATCTTGTGGCCGCAAAATGAGTTCTTCACTAAGTTGCCCGAAATTCCACAACTGTGGACTGCACAAATTCAAGTGCGGTCGCAGAATTCAAAAGTTATGCAGCGGTCATTTTTTTTCTCTATCTAGGTCTTGAAATTTTGTGCACAATTTGGCATGGCAACATCATAGAATCAATATGTTAACCCTGTCCCCATAGAGCATGTATTAGTTAACCCATCACAGATTTACCCCCACATGGATACACAATTGAACTCTAATGACAAATGGCCTAAAAAGGACTAAAAATCGACAAATTAAAAGAAAAAGATTAACAAGAAATTGAAGCATACCATATGAATGAGTGTAATAAGTGACTGATCACAGCTGTTGTGTTTGTGGACAGACGAAATCACCAAGAAATCTTTTACAGAGGAATATTTTTATGCTTAGAGCGTTAAAAACGTACCAAATGCCCCTATTCCTCTATTTATACTTTTTGTTTACCAAGGGAAAGAAGAGCGAGTGCGGCCACACATTTTCATTGCGGTCCATACTTTGTTATCTGATGAGCATCTCATCTGCAGTCTGCACAATTTTGTGTCCGGCTGCAGATTTCATGTGCGGTCGCACATCGATCTTTTCTCTGATAGGCTAAACTTCAGAGAGTTGGTATTTTCACCCTCTCATTTGTGCGGTCCGCAAGGTAATCACGCAGCCACAATGTTCTTTTGCTGCATCAACCAAAAAATGTGCGGTCCGCACAAATCAACATGGTGCGCAATTCTTGCAACACTTAGCCAGATTTCTGTCCACAACTTCTGTAAGTCACACTCACCCTTGTAGCACACTTCAAATCAAGTTAGAATAAAAACAACACCTAACTACAGAAGGAAAATGAAAAGAAATATGGGTTGCCTCCCAAGAAGTGCCTTATTTAACGTCGCGACACAACGCAGAATACCATCAATTGAAATGAATGACCGCCACGACGTGGCTATCTCCAAATTTCCCAACTAGTGCTTCACCCGGTAACCATTGACTCAGAATACTTTATTGTTTTTGTTCTTCAAGTCTAATGCACCAAAAGGTGTCACACCCATAATTTCGAAAGGACCACTCCATTTAGACTTTAGCTTCTCGGGGAACATCCTCAACCTTGAGTTAAACAACAATACAAGATCTCCCACATTGAACTCTCTGTTCCAAATGTATTTGTCATGAAGATATTTCATCTTTTCTTTGTAGAGGGACGAACTTGCATAAGCATGGTACTAGAACTCATCTAATTCATTCAAATGTGTAACCCTCAAGTTAGCGGCGACATCGCAATTAAGATTCAACTTCTTTAGAGCCCACGTGGCCTTGTGCTCTAGTTTCACGAATATGACAAACTTTTACCGGTATGGCGACATCCCGATAGGTGTTTTGTAAGCCGTCCGATAACCCCATAATGCATCATCAAGCTTCTTGGACTAATCCATCCGATTATCATTCACTGTTTTGGACAAGATACTCTTTATCTCCCGATTGGAGATTTCCACTTGCCCACTAGCTTGTGGGTGATAAGGGGTCGTGACTTTGTGAGTAATCCCATACTTGCTAAGCAAAGTGTCGAAAGCCATGTTGCAAAATGTGACCCCCCATCGCTTATAATAGCACGTGGGGTACCAAACCTTGTGAAAATATTCTTCTTCAAGAAAGACACCACACTTCTTGCCTCGTTGTTGGGTAAAGCAACGGCCTCAACCCATTTGGACACATAATCAACCGCAACCAAGATGTAGGTGTTTCTACAAGAACTCACAAAAGGGCCTATGAAGTCAATACCCCACACATCGAAAATATCAATTTTGAATATGGTTGTGAGAGGTATTTCATTCTTCATTGAGATTCCACCGGCCTGTTGACATTCATCACATCTTTTCACTAGCTCACTTGCAACCTTGTAAAGAGTGAGCCAATAAAATCGCAACTAAGCACTTTGGCTGCCGTTCTTGCTTCACCATGATGACCACCATATGACGAAGAATGACAAGCCCCAAGAATTTCACCTTGCTCTTCTTTCGGTACACATCTTCTAGTCACCCCATGCGTACAAATCCGGAAATGGTATGGTTCATCCCAATAATAATCTTGACAATCCCGTTTGAGCTACTTCCTTTGGTTTGAAGAAAATTCATCCGGAATGATTTCACACACAATAAAATTTGCTAGATCTGCGAACCGTGGAACCTCTTTCATTGAAATAGCTAAGAGTTGCTCATTCGGGAAGGAGTCATTGATTTCAAGGCCATCATGCGGCCTCCCCTTGATGTTTGGTAGAAAAGATAAAAAATTCTATGTAAATCATCTCATATTTAGCTCTTGTTTCATGAAATTGGGATGTTAATTGCATCGATTCATGTTAATGTGATGTGTTTTTATGTGTAGGAATGAGTCGGGAACAATCAGGGGGCGAAACGGGGAAGAAACGAGCCAAAACGAGAAGAAAACGGACCAAGAGGGATTGGGCGCCAGCCGTGCTTTCTATTGCTTTCTTGATTGATATTCGGGCAACAACCAAAGTCTTATTGCTCTGGAAGATCAAGAGAAAACAACCTTTACATGTCCCTATGGCATGTTTTCCTTCAAGCAGATACCGTTTAGTTTTTGCTATGCACCAACGACTTTTCAAAGGTGTATGATGGCTATCTTCACAGACATGGTGGAGGACTACCTTGAAGTTTTCATGGATGACTTCTCGGTGGTTGGGGATTCTTTTGATGATTGTCTTCCAAATTTGGATAAAGTATTGGCTAGATGTGAAGAAAAAAATTTGGTGCTTAATTGGGAGAAATGCCATTTCATGGTCGAGGAAGGCATTATCCTTAGCCACAAAATCTCAAAGCATAAAATTGAAGTTGACAAGGCAAAAATTGAGGTGATTTTTAAACTTTCACCTCCAACTTCGGTAAAGGGTGTGCGGAGTTTCTTATGCCACATGGGGTTTTACCGGCGTTTCATCAAAGATTTCTCTAAGGTGGTGAACCTGTTGTGCAAGCTTCTTGAGAAGGATGCTAAGTTCAACTTCAATGATGATTGCATGAGGGCTTTTGAATTGTTGAAGTTCAAGTTGACAACTACTCCTATCATCACCGCTCCAAATTGGAGTGTCCCTTTTGAACTCATGTGTGATGCAAGTGACGTAGCAGTTGGGGCTATTTTGGGGCAACGCATCAACAAAAATTTTCATCCGGTCTACTATGCTAGTAAGACCATGAATTGAGAAGTTCCTCCCATACTTGATGGGTGCAAAAATCATTGTCCACACGGATCATGCGGCACTTCAGAATCTATGAGCAAGAAGGACTCCAAAGCTTGGTTGATGAGATGGGTGCTTTTGTTGCAATAGTTTGATATAGACATCCAAGATATAAAAGGGAGTGAAAACCAAGTGGTGGACCACTTGTCTCGTTTGGAGGAGGAGGGTTGTTGCTCCCTAACGCACACGCAAGTATACGCGGTCGACAAGTAATATAGGATTATGAGTCCAGGTTGTCGTACCCACAGGGACTTAAATTTACTACTTTCTAACGAACTGACACTGTTATTTAAACAAGCAAGAATCGAGTTTAATAGTTGGGTTATTCTAACTTATAATTCTAATTTATATCTAAGAATTGCAAAGAATCAAAGTACGTATTTTGTAATCAATAAAACAAATATTCCAGGGTTGTGATTATTGTTCCAATCCTATTGCGTTCTAATTGACTTCTCGTTCATATAATTCATGTATGATTGCTAATTGATCGATAAATATGCTCATAGCCTTCTTCCGAAGTACTATTCGCCTATTCTTAACAAGATTAACACCTATATTCCTATGGAATTAATCTAGCAAGAATGCAATAAAAACACAATAATCAATTAAACATGGTGATTAAGTATATTCCTATCCTAACCACGAATCCGCCCCCTTAAAAGGTTAAGAACATGTTTTCTTCAATTCTTTTTCTAATCTAAATATAGTTTTCCCAAACTTAGTATAGATAATTGATAGAACTCAATTGATGGCCAAACAATCAAGCAATTAGGCATAGAATTGAAGAAACAATCATATGAACACGAATTATAAACAAGAATTCGTCAAGTTCGAAACACAATATTCATGGCTAATCACAACCCCAGAACAAGGGGTGATTAGCCACTCATGCTCAACAAAATCAAAATATGAAGCATTGAAAAACTAATAAAAATACTAGACAGAGTTGATGAACTGAAGATCGATTGCGTTGTTGATGTTCCTTAGCGTTCTTAGACTTCAAAATCACGTTCTCCCCCTCCAAGATAGGTTTAGGGGTGTTTATATAGGAGTTGGGAAGGTTTGGGGTCGAATTAGGGGTCTCCTAGACGGATTAGGACAATTTCCCGCAGTCGGCGCCCTGGCTGGCGCCAGGCGCCCCCAGAGCGCTGCGTCCAGTAACTTTTCCAGCTTCTCTGCCTCCAGCGCCACAGGTGGCGCCAGGCGCTGCCTGTGGTGCCCAGTCCCTCTTGGTTCGTTTTCTTCTCGTTTTGGCTCGTTTCGCCCCCCGATTGCTCCCGACTCATTCCTACGCATAAAAACACATTACATTAACATGAATCGATGCAATTAACATCCCAATTTCATGAAACAAGAGCTAAATATGAGATGATTCACATAGAATTTTATATCTTTTCTACCAAACATCAACGGCCGGCCAATCTATTGAGCATTTGGTCTAAAAAAGGAAGTGGAAAGTGATCCTTCCTTGTGACTATGTTGAGCTTGCGATAGTCTATACACACCCTCCATGCGGTCACCGTTCTTGTAGGAATCAATGCATTGTTGTCATTGGTGTCCACCGTCATGCCCCCTTTCTTTGGGACACAAAGAACCAGAGAAGTCTACGAACTATTGGAGATGGGGTAGACCACCCACGCATCATACCACTTGATAATCTCCTTCTTAACAACCAAAAATTGATCCACGTTGTCACGCCCCATTTTCTCGCGAAAGCGGGTTTCGACGTGTGACAACTCGTTAGATGGGTATTAAAAGAGAAGAGTTGCCACCTAACAATTTTGAGGTGCATTAGGGCACCTAATTGCAAATAATTCTGTTTGACTAGTCCGTGTCACCAAAGATCGGGTAAGGGCTCAAATTACTTAAAGAGAAGGTGTTAGGCACTCTCCGAGGTCCACAAATGTAGGTCCCGACCGAACTTTAAATTATGTGGATTACGTAATTAGGCTAGGTGATCAAATAAATAAAGGAAAATTTAGAAGTCGAATAGTCTTATTAGGACACATGAGAATCGCCACAAATCTTAATGACTACAAGGATACAACTACATTGATCTATGACTAAGTGTAAATAACAAATACATAAAGAAAAGGGAGAGGGGGTCCTAAGTTTTTTAGCCTAAAGGATCACCCCGTGCAACATAAATAATACTTCGCAACTCCTTTGAGGTAGGGGTCGCTCATTTTATTCAGCGGGCACAGACTATCATCTCTTGCTACCCGATTACTATGTTAAAATTGTTTACCTAAAAATGCTCTAATTCAATTCTAGGTCATACCCTATGCGTGCACTACCCGTCCCATGCCTGTGGTCCAGGAGGCTTTGGACCTCTATTAGGTGGTTCTAGACTCAGCTTAGGTTGCTCAAAATGATAAAAACTAGGCGGCATTCAAAACAGATAGGACTTCACGGAATGACAATTAAAGGCTAAAATTAGCTTCTACACATAACCAACAAATGCACGGGGGTAGTTTAGGCAGTACATATTTTAGGGAATTAAGACGCATTAGAGTTGCCAAATCCTATAGGCATAATTTCCAGGCGATTCTGATCTCTAGCATCACAGAAACATCATTGTTGTTTCTGACTAATGAATTCGCAGATAAAAGGTGTTAAAGAGCTCCTATAGCATTATCTCGAAATTGTTTATGCAATGGGGCAGTAAAACTGTTGAAAGCTCAGAATTAACGATGTTTGATTTCATAAACACTTTCTAGACAAGTGATAATATCTCATAGGCAGGATTGACAATTGAACTTGATTTTATAATACTTCATTCCTGTAGGCATATCATCTAGGCGGCGCAATATAATGAAAGTAACGGAAGTAGTCGATTGATTAATTAAGATCCTATAGTCATGATGTCTAAAGGAGTAGCATCCTAAGAGCAATAGAAGTAGTTGATTGATTAATTAATTAATTGAAACCCTATAGACATGGTATCTAGGTGGACATTAGCAAAAAACATGTGTTATTGTATTCTATAGGCGTGCTATCTAGAAGCCTCTAGTAGTACATATAGAAACAAATATAGCAATTACTTGAGCCAACATGTTTTGACAAGTTAAGTGAAGTGTGTGTGTGATTCTTATAGGCATGCTTTCTATTAGTGTACAACACACTAAACTAAATAATATATCAGGCATGCTGAATGAAATAGCAAATAGAACACATAGACCCTATAAGCATGTTTTCTACCCTTTTATGGAGGCATTAGAATACCCCAGCCCCTTTCACTAATCTCCCTCGTCGTTGGTTTACAAATTATTACATCACCAAAGATAAAAAGGGAAGAAAAGAAACAAACTTCGAATATTATAGAACCAAGATGATTACAGGCCCAACAATAGGCAGACTTAAGAAGAGTTAACCCCAGCACTACCTGGGCCTTCAGTAGACTCTTTCATTCGGATAGCAGGCCCTGATCCAAACACTTCCCAAAAACAGGAGAGTATGCCCATTTGCACAACCCAAGGCCACACATGGACTCATATTCAGCGAATAGTTACAAAATTGACCAATTTACCAAATAAATTAATAGACCATACATGAAAACCGACCAATCAGTTCTAAAGCAATACCTCATAGAGACGAGGTTGTATGACATTTAACAGGATTCGTAAACACATTGATATTTTGGAAGCAAAACATGACGGTATTGGTTAAACAAAGAACACGAAACTAGGAGAGTCAATAGACTCAATTTGTAACATGGTAAATACAACACATATTACATCTTTAAGTAGATGACAGCATGCTAAAGATAGACATATCACTAGGAGAGTTAAGGAGACATGCCATTTTAGATTAACAGTGTAAACATACTAGGCACATACAAGGTGAACATGCTAATTTTTCCAGAATGAGTTCAGAATAGAGCATTGGCCTAAAAGGATTTTTAAGACCTAGGAGTCTAAGTCATGAATGGTCAGACAGAGTCATAGTCAGGAAATGACAATTACACACGACAAACAGCCAAGTAAGCAATCAATGAGAAACCTAATAATGCTGAGCATAACACAAAGATCTCAAGGTCCAAAGGTGCCATGGCAGGAAGACATTATCTTAAAGTTAAATAGAACAGGAAGACTCAGAACTTAAGCCAGTCGACTATGCATGATCATGGAACCTAAATGTATTGGTATTCAACTAGAAGCATAAGCAATACCAAAGAATGTAGGATTGACCAAGCACCAGAACAAAGTAACTGGTTTTGTTAAAATATTGTGACAACAAATATGGTTCATGTAAGCAGGTAAAAACAGAGTTCACAAAAAGGAATTATCAGAAGTTCATTAAGGCAAATTCTGGGTAAGAGATGATTCCCTAGGAATTTCAGTGCGAGAATCAAAACAAGGCATGAGAAAAACTCATAATAAACAGCAGAACAAAGTCATTCAAGCTGAACACATAGGAGTTTAAAGAATTAGGCAGGTTGTGACACTAGGAGATTCAGAATTGCAGAATAGCTACAATAGAAGTAAAATTGCCAATGATTACAACATAATATTGGAGTCATATTGGTTCGAACAACATGGATCTGTGAAGAACTAGAAACAAGAAAAAGAGGATGGAATTGAAAAAACCAAGACACTCACTAGTTTGTAGATTCAACAAACAAAATTGAAGGGAAGGCCAAGTGTCGGAAACAGCAAAAATATCACCAGTAGAGAGAACAACTTAAAGACCCAAATTCTAGTGTGTCAGAGCTCATAGGAGCCTCAAATGAGCCCCAAACAGTGCTCGCACTAGGGAGATCATTAGAGAGGGTTCTGATGGCCTTGGCTTTCAGCCGGCCAAGAGCAATAGATTTAGAATAGTATCGAGTGAGTGAGAGTATGAGAGAATAACAATGATTCCAGTCCGTTAAAGGGGGTTAGGGGAGGGGTTTATATAGTAGTAAAATTGAACGAACAAACAAGGAAACATAATTAATCAAAAACAAAAATAAGTGAAGAAAAGCATACAAAATCAATTCAAAACAAATTTAGGAGAAAAATCGGGTAAACCCTAGTTCAAGAAGGAGAACACAAATAGTTAGAGATCTCACTGAATCGGACCCATACAGCCTGTTAATGAGTGTAAACAAACGAAATATCGTCTGGATTTAAACAAAATGGAGCTTGATTCCCTCGATTCGGAGCCTGGCACTTGCCAAAAATAGGCGAGCACTATGTGATACCAAAATCGTGTAAGAAACAACAAGACAGAGCATAAATGGAAAAGGAATCATGGAGTGATTCCATGTTGAGGTCGGAGTTGGACAGAATAAGGGAGGCGGCTGTTAAGGTTTGAGAGGAGAGGGGAAGATAGGATTTAGGGGCGGCGGTCTTAGAGAAATGATAGGGTTTCGGGTGGGTTTGGTTAGTTTAAAGCAGAGGGGTGATTGTGGGCCGTTGATCTTGAGAGATCAATGACTAAGATTAGAAGAAAACGGAGTGGGTCGTTTTAACAAGTCCCGACCGCGTTTTGGAGAGGGATCATTTTGTTTGGGCCAAAGGAGGTTAGGCTAAGGATTGGGGATCTCTAGGCCAGTGATTTGGGTTTGTTTGGTCCGAAATTAGCTCCAAATTTAGGCTACAAACTAAATACACGAAAATAATTATAAAAATATTTATAAAAATTAATTAACAAACAATGCTATTTGGGTACAAGTAATGTCAAAATATATGGGCTATTATTTCAAAACTATGTAAATAGCTTAAAAATATAAATATACTTATATAAAATAAAGTAAAATATTCTGAAACATATATGTTGATGCAAATAATAACTTTGGATAATTAAATCATCACAAAATAATTTAAGGGGTAATTAATAAATATTCAAGTAATTTAAATGCAAGAAAATCAATTTTAAAGCTTTTTTTAAAAATTATAAAAACTATGGAAAATACTTGTATAACTTTTGTGAATTAAGTAATGATGCAAAAATGATATTTTGAAAGTATATATACTATTTGAAAAAATATGAGGGCAACACCGTGTATCAACAGCTGGGATGATGAAAGAATTGTCGGGTAAAGAAAATGATGACCAATTTTGTCCGAATTGAGTGAAAAATGATGTGTTTTGAAAAAATGGGGGCTGAACCCTGGTTCTTGAGTTGCCTACATATCCCTGGTGTTACGGGAATCATGTCGTGTGTAGTTTTGGATCCAACGGCGAATGAAACCGATGGAGTTGTTATAAGAGTGGTCATATGCTTCGAAAAAAGGATCTTTTGGGTAGGGTAGTGTCGTAGGTAACAGATAATTTAGGTGGAGCCATGAATGCGAATTTGAACGTTACGGATGTATAAGGAAAATATTTGAACGGTTATAGAACAAAGGGTAATTTATTGCTGATCATCGGTTACATTTGAGGTGATCGAAGGATGTGAACGTTGTGAACAGAAACCGAAGCGAGAATTTTTCCTATTTGTAGAACGGTTACCTCCCGAGTTACCTACAAAACTTAAAACACGATACATGTGAATATATATGGGTTATTTAAACATGATACAAATTCCCTTTGGACCATGAAGGTTGTCTTCAGACGATGTCCTTAGACCATGACGTCCTGAGCTATGAAGTGTATGATAAGTGATTCGCCGGCCATGGAATGGTGTCCTTGAGCATGAAGATGGTGCCTCTGGACTATGACGCCTTCGAATAATGATATGCAACTTTGAGAAATCCTCTAGCCATGGCATGATGTCTTTGGGCTATGAGAATGATGCCCTCAGACTATGACGCCTTCGGATAATATGGTGATGTTTCAGTCCATGAGATGCAAAGATGCAGCGATATTGATCGTTTGATAGAGGAAACAGGTAATGCTTAGTCATATGTGAGAACGAGACGAGACACGGTTTAGTCTTGTATGAGATAAGAGCAGTTCTTAGCCCGATACAAAGAGCGGAGACAATGCTTAATCTTATGCAAGGAAAGACAATTCCTAGCCTTATGCAATAATGGAGGCAATGCTTAGCCTCATGCAGGGAATGGAGACAGTGTTTAGTCTCATGCAAAGAAAGGAAGTTCTTAGCCTTATGCAATGATGAGGGCAGTGTTTAGCCCTATGCAAGGAGTGGAGACAATGCTTAGTCTCATGCAAGGAAAGGAGACAGTGCTTAGTCTCTGGCAAGGAAAGGCAATGCTTAGCCTTATGCAATAATGGAGGCAATGCTTAGCCTCATGCAAGGAATGGAGGTAGTGTTTAGTCTCATACAAAGAAAGGCAGTGCTTAGCCTTATGCAATGTGGAGACAGTGCTTAGTCTCATGCAAAGAAAGGCAGTGCTTAGCCTTATGCAACGTGGAGACAGTGCTTAGTCTCATGCAAAGAATGGAGACAGTGCTTAGTCTCATGCAAAAAAAGGTAGTGCTTAGCCTCATGCAACGTGAGGGCAGTGTTTAGCCCTGTGCAAGGAGTAGAGACAATGTTAGTATTATGCAAGCAGTGCTTAGCCTTATGTAATGATGAGGGTAGTTCTTAGCCCTATGCAAGAAAAGCAATGACAAAATGCGAGAGAATAAAACATTTCTTGGCTTGATATGCTTGCATTTGGCGACCTTTATCTGTGTGAAGATAGTGATCTTGCTGTGTGTATGTATCTGCGAACATTCCTGTTATGTTGCATGCATCCAAAGAAAAATCATGAGTTTGCGGGGGGAAAGGTTGGTTCGTGCTCTCGATTCCTCGCTTCGCCTTTGCTTTTGTCTGGAGGCCCTGCTTTAGTCACCTTGGCTACTATAAAAACAAATTTTTTGAATAACATGTGTTTTATAAATTGTTTATAAAAATGTAGTTGTTTGAAATATATGATAATGCACGAGAGCAAATAATTTGTTGATTGATGACTGTGACACGCTTTCGAGATATTGCAACCTCCTTAACTCAGAATTGATGACTGTGACACGCTTTCAAAATTCTGCCCCAGTTTAAATGCGTACTTCTAGCGATACATCTGTTGGCGGTTCCAAACATGATGAAATCGGGCAAAGTCGAGTTCTTGCCCCAGTTTTTTACCATAGGGGGAATGAAGATTTTATTATGATGTGTACCGAACTCTCAGGGCTGCCTACGTATCCCTTCTTAAACGGGAATCAGGTCAAGCGTAGTTCAGTTACATCAAATAAAAAGTGCAAAGATAATCTTAAACATAGTATCTCGTGACTGCGTCCGAATTGATAGGTATTGGCCAAATCTCTCCATCCATTTCTGCAAGTATAAGTGCTCCTCCTTTTAATACTCGGTGAACCATGTAAGGATCTTGCTAGTTGGGTGAGAATTTCCCATTGACTTCATCCTGATGTGGGAAGATCTGTTTTAGTACCAATTGCCCTTGTGTGAATTACCTTGACCTAACCTTTTTGTTGAAAGCTCTTGCCATTCTATTCTGGTACAGTTGACCGTGACATATGTGTTTATTCTTTTTCCATCAATGAGAGCTAGTTGTTCGTACCGGCTCCGTACCCATTCTGCATCACTGAGCTTGGTTTCCTGTATGATTCTTAAGGAAGGGATTTCTACTTCAGTGGGAATAACGGCTTCAGCACCGTAAACCAATAGATAGGGAGTTGCCCCAGCAGATGTACGAGCTGTGGTGCGATACTCGAGCACAGCAAACGGTAGCTTCTCGTATATTTGTAATTTTCTACCACTTTCCTCAATATCTTCTTGATGTTATTGCCGGCGGCTTCTACGACTCCATTCGTTTGCGGCTTGTATGCTGTAGAGTTCCGATGCTTGATCTTGAATGTTTCACACATGGATTTCATCAAGTCACTGTTGATATTGGCGGCATTGTCAGTAATGATTGATTCAGGTACTCCAAATCGACAAATAATGCGGTCCCGAACAAAATCTACTACGACCTTCTTAGTTACAGTCTTATAGGATGCGGCTTCAACTCATTTTATGAAGTAGTTTATAGCCACCAGAATGAACCTATGTCCATTTGAAGCAGCGGGTTCAATTGGTTCGATGACAGCCATACCCCAAGCAGAGAAGGGCCAGGGCGAACTCGTTGTATTGAGTTCGTTGGGTGGCACTCGTATCATATCAGCATGTATCTTGCATTGGTGACACTTTTGACCATATTTGATGCAGTCTATTTTGATAGTCATCCAGAAATATCCTGCTCTTAATATCTTTTTGGCCAGAATGAAACCACTCATGTGGGGTCCACAATTTCCGACATGTATTTCTTCGAGCAATCTAGATGCCTCCTTGGCATTGACGCATCACAACAATCCCCAGTCAGGAGTCCTTCAATACAGAATCCCTCCGCTTTGAAAGAAATGGTTGGCCAATCTTTGAAGCGTGTGCTTTTGAGTGTGCGTAGCATGCTCTGGATATTCTCCCTTTTCCAAGTGTTCCTTGATGTTGTGGAACCACAGATTTCCGTCAATCTATTCTTCAATATGAGCACAATAAGCTGGCTACTTATGAATTCCTATTGGGATAAGATCAATGAAATTCTTGTCTGGGTGTTGTATCATGGAAGACAAAGTGGCTAATGCATCTGCAAACTCATTATGAATCCTTGGAACATGTTTGAACTCTATCTTTGTAAACCTCTTGATCAACTCTTGTACACAGTGCAAGTATGGCAATATGTTGGTGTTCTTCATAGCCCATTCTCCTAGAACCTGGTGCACCAATAGGTCTGAATCTCCGATTACCAGCAACTCTTGAACGTTCATGTCAATGGCCAACATGAGTCCCAGGATGCAGGCCTCATGTTCCGCCATATTGTTGGTACACAAAAACCTGAGTTTTGCAGATACTAGATAGTGTTGACCGGTTTCTGATACTAAGACAACTCCGATACCCACTCTTTTGAAGTTTGTTGCTCCATCGAAGAACATCTTCCAACCATCGTATGCCTCGGTAATATCTTCTCCTACAAACGATACCTCTTCGTCGGCAAAATACTTTTTCAATGGTTCATATTCTCTGTCTACGGGATTTTTTGCCAAGTGATCCGCCAATGCTTGCCCTTTGACTGTCTTCTGAGTTTCATAGACGATGTCGAACTCACTCAGCAATATCTGCCACTTTGCTAACTTGCCTGTAGGCATGGGTTTCTGAAAGATGTATTTTAGCGGATCTATCCTTGATATGAGATATGTAGTGTACGCACAGAAATAATGTCTCAACTTCTAGGCTATCCATGTCAAAGCACAACAGATGCGTTCCAATAAACAGTATTGGGCTTTGTAAGGTACGAACTTCTTGCTCAGATAATATATCGCCTGCTCCTTCCTTCCAGTTTCATCATGTTGTCCTAGAACACAACCAAAGGCCCCATCCAACACAGACAGAGAAAGTAGCAGAGCTCTTCCTGGTTCTGGTTGGACCAACACGAACGGTTTAGATAAATACTCCTTGATTTTATCGAAGGCTTTCTGGCATTCTTCAGTCCAACTTATTGCAGCATTCTGAAGATTGGCTCACATATTACCATTGGTTGTGCTATAAAACGGTTGATATAATTGAGGCGCCCTAGAAAACTCATCACATCTTTCTTATTTTTTGGCGATGGCAAGTCCTGGATAGCTTTGATTTTTGACGGCTCTAACTCAATACCTAGGTGACTGATGATGAAACCTAAAAACTTTGGAACAGGGACTCCAAAGGCACATTTTGCAAGATTCAGCTTCATATTGTATTTTTGAAGCCGATTGAAAAATTTCTTCAAATTTGCTATGTGATCCGAACTCCTTTTAGATTTGATGATAACATCATCCATGTACACCTCTATTTCCTTGTGTATCATGTCATGGAAGATAGCCGTCATGGCCCCCATGTAGGAGACCCCAGCATTCTTTAAACCAAACGGCATCATTTTGTAACAACATATCCCCCACGGTGTGATAAAGGTAGTCTTTTCGGCATCCTCTTCATCCATCCAAATCTGGTGGTATCCTGCGAAGCAATCCACAAAGGATTGGAGTTCATGCTTGGCGCAGTTGTCAATCAGTATGTGTATGTTAGGCAGCAGGAAATAATCCTTAGGACTTGCTCTGTTCAGATCTCAGTAATCAACACATACTCTAACTTTCCCATCTTTCTTTGGAACTGGCAAAATGTTGGCTAACCAGGTCGAATATTCGACCACTAGGAGAACCTTGTCTTTGATTTGCTTGGTGACCTCCTCTTTTATCTTCAAACTCATATCTGGCTTGAACTTTCTGAGCTTCTGCTTTACTAGTGGACACATGAGATTGATGGGTGGCTTGTGAGCTAATATGGATGTGCTTAACCCCGTCATATCATCGTAGGACCATGAGAAGACGTCCTTATACTCCTTTAGGAACCTGATATACTCTTCTTTCTCTGACAGTGATAGATGAATGCTTATATGAGTTTCCTTGATTGTCTCGGAATCCCCTTAGTTAACGGGCTTATCTTCCTCCAAATTAGACTTTGGTTTGTTTTCAAAATTCTCTACTTCTTTTACAATTTCATCAGGTATTACATCATCTTCTGGATCTTACGAATCACTATCCTTATGTTGCGTTATCTCATTACATGTCACAGTCGTAGGTTCATCAGGATATGTAATAATTATGCTGAAAAGAATGTAGAAAAATAGTAATAAATATGAAAAGCAGCAATGCGTTAATAAAACTTTTTAAATGTCAACAAGTACGACTCGATGGCTCGAGTAATTATTTCAAAACAAAATATTGAAAATGTCTTAAATGCTCAAAACTATTTGAAAATAATTCATGCTAATTTGCCAGGCTACCCAGGAACTCGGCGAGCCCGGGATGGTGCAGCGGACCAGTTTTTGAGAACATCTTCCTCTTCCATTGTCTGAATGGTAAGGTGTTTTCCTCCTCCTCCTCAACAATTGCATTGCAGTCCATGTCTTCTTCATCTAGAAACAGCTTCCTCATGCCGGCCAAAATCTCGTCTTTCTAGATCCCCACATCATGTCAGCCTGATAGAATGTCTGGTGCAAAGGTGGTATGGGTTGTTCCAGTGGATAATAAGGGGTGCGCCATGGCTATGTCCAATACTGATATTCTTTCCATGTATATTCATATCCGAGTCCAAAGGTCATGCCATGAAACTGTGGTTGTACGGGTTTGGTAATCCCCTGAAGCTTTTTGCCAAGACCCTTGCTTGGTTTATATCCCGTCCATAGCAATATGCTTTCTATCTTCTTGCTCCACCATCAGTCCTTTTCAATTGCGTTCACCCGCTTGATGCGGTGATATGTTTCTACACCCAACTTCCTCCTTTTTTCATTGACTGGAATTGTCTGATTGGTGTAAATGGGGTTGCTTCCATCTCCATGAATGATCACCTCCTGATGATTTTACTCGAATTTCACAGCCTGGTGTAGAGTTAAAGCCACTGCCTCGGCTGCATGTATTCGTGGCCGTCCCAACAATAGATTGTAAGTAGCAGATATATCTAGCATTTGGAACTCAACATCAAACCAAGTCGGACCCATCTGTAGATCGAGGTTGATTTCTCCGATAGTGTCTCTCTGAGATCCATCGAACGCCTTCACATTCATGTTTCCTATTCATATCTCGTGCAGGCCTTTACCCAATCTCCTTAGAGTGGTCAGTGGGCATATGTTCAGACTCGAAAGTCCATATCAAGACCCTGGCGATGAACTTGTCCTCGATTTGCACTGTGATGTGCAACGCCGTGTTGTGACTCATTCCTTCTGGTGGTAACTCATCTTCGTGGAAAGTGATTTTGTGGCTCTACAGTACCTGTCCGACCATGTTAGCCATCTCTTCACTAGTGATGCCGACGGGTATATAAGCTTCACTTAACACCTTCATCAAAGCATTCTTGTGTGCTTCTGAGTTTTGCAACAGTGATAAGATGGATATCTGAGCAGGAGTCTTTTTCAGTTGATCAACAATAGAGTACTCCCTTGCTTGTATCTTCCTCCAAAGATCGTCAGTGCCAGTCTCAATAACAGGCGACTTAGGTGCAGCTTCCTTGCTCGTTCCTCCCAGATTCTCAGGTGTGTAAATGCTGCCAATTTTGGTCATACCTTGCGCGACACCTGTTTATTCCATTTTGGCTTTTCCTTTTCTTCTTGCTTCCGCAACATAATTCCACAGGACAACATCAGACTTGTAAGATGGTGCGGGAGCCACCATTACAGTGAAGGGTGTAGCTACCTCAACTTCAAACGGCACCTGGGTTTGTACCACAACTGGCGTGAGGGTGACCGGAGATGTTTTAGGAGCGTCTCCATCTCGAATGAGTCCAATGGACCCTTCCTGATCCCACTCCTCATCAGTTTCTATCATGTTCACTCTCTCACCTCTATGATCCGGGAGAGGGTTGTTGTGAACATTTGGTGCAAATTCCTTTGCTTGTATAACCTTAGTGTCGATCAGCTTCTGAATCTTGTCTTTCAACATGCGGCATTCTTCAATGGTATGACCTTTCATGCCTGAATGATAAGCACATGTTTTGTTGGGGTTGATCATTGGGAGGTATTTTCCACAACAACAGTAGGAATATGGGTGACATAACCGACGACCTTCAGTCTCTCATACAATTGCACTATGGGTTCAACAATTGGGGTGCATTGTCTAGGTGGTCTGCCGTTGAAATTTGGACGTGGCTTTGGGTAGTTTTGGCGGGCGGGTGGAGGTGAATGGTAATATGCAGGTTGAGTGTTGTAGGTATGGTAGGTGGTGGCAGGGTATTGGTATTTTGGTGGTCAGGGTTGATATGTGGGTGGAGGTGTTTGGTATGTGAGGAGAGACTTAGGACCCTAGGCTACCATCACGGCACTCACTTCTTTTTTCTTTAGGATACCTCCTGATTGCAAGGCTTTGTTCGTGGGCTTGCAGCGCCTCGAAATTAGTTACCATCCAACTCTTGATTCCTTCTTCTATTCTTTCCCCTAATTTAATGATGTCGGAGAACTTGTGATTTTCGATGACCATCAACCTTTCGTAATACTGCGGATCTGGAGCTCTAAATCTTTGCGGCCTCTGATCTCTGACGAGTAGCATACTAGCGGAAGGTTTCTGTCAGCTTTTTCTTAAGGTTTTGAATGTAGAAAATGTCTGGCGCGTTCTCTGTATTGAACCTAAATCTTTCCATGAAGTCTGATGCTATAGTCACCCATTTTTAACCCACTTCTTTGGGTTTTGACTGATATACCAAGACAAAATGTCTCCTGTAAGTTTTCGCATGAACAATTTCATGTGGATTTGTTCATTCTTACCCACTCCTACAAGCTTGTCGCGGTATGTTCTTAGATGCTCCTTCGGATCACCAGCACCATCGTACATTTTGAACTTAGGAGGTTTGTAACCCTCTGGTAGTTCCACATCCAGCTGAATACACACGTCCTCATAGTTTAGACCTTCAAGGCCTTTCCCACCTTCAACAATCTAGACTCTACCTGTGAGCTTCTTGAGTTCCTCTGCCATGTTTCTAATGAGCAAGTCCTTCTCAGTTGGTTCAGGTATGTATAGGATTTGCTGCGAGGTATGGGGTAAGGTTTCCACATATATCGGATTGCTTTGATGAGTTCCTGGAACTTGGGTATAGGGGTGGTCGTTGGTCGAGTTTTGGCGATCGGGAGTAGGTTGTGGTGCATTTTGGGGAGTGTGATAAGTGGTGGTTTGCGGGTATTGAGCTGGATAATGGTGATGTTGTTGAGGGGTTTGCAATGGTGGCGGGTTAAGGTTCTAGGGAGGTGCGGGATTATGATAGTGGTGTTGTGCGGGAGGATTCAGAACTATGGGTGGTGGATTCTGATTTTGTGTGTTTTGTGGTGGTGTTTGGTTCTGGGTAGTCGGGTTTTGCAGGTTGATGTCGGGAACATTGAGAGCAAAGGAAAGGTTTTCCAGATTTTGGACCTGCTCAAGCTCACCCTGTAGTTTCAAGATTTTCTGCTCAAAACGTAAGACCAACTCATTCTGCCCCGGAGTACTTTTTCCATCTGAAGTTTCAACGTTTTCCGCCACAGCAGCATTGTCTTTCCTGATACCACTTATATCATCCATTTTTCCTTTGCCCTTGCTTTTGCTTTTCGGGTCGCTAGGTGGAGGAGGAGGTGGAGGACCTCTTGATCTATTATGGTATGCTTATGATGCCAGTATGCACGAACCAACCTTTAGGAACGGGAGTAATCAAAAAGAAAGAAAAAGCAAAATATAACCAAGTCAGTAAGGTGAAATAAAAGAGTGTTCGCAATATTTAAACATGTTTCACAAATTCATGCAATAATTCGCGTCCTAATTTGGGGACCCCATTGTGCCTGAGGTAGGCCTAAGCGACACATAGACTTGGAGAAAATTAGTGCCAACGTTTGGTTCATTTCATTAATGCAAAAATGAGCCAAAACAATCTTTCACTAAATTGACAATAATAAGAAAGTCACTAATAGCATTTAGCCTTATTACATCGAAATCTAATCTAAGCTAGAAAGCAGTAAAGAACATCATCTCCTAATCTACTTGGTCCCTGAAGGACCTTCTCCATGCTTGTCTCTTTTGACCCCATCAATCAGGTGTCCTAGATCGTGCATATCCAACAGTAAATAAGCTTTTGCCAGATTTCCTCCTTCATTGTCATACATGCCTTGACAATCCGAGAGTCTCTTTCTCATCTTCCCTTCAAGCTCCATTAATCCTTGTTCCAAGTATTCCAATCTTTCTGTTGACTTAGTGGCAATCTCCTTCCATTCTCTTATCGCCTCCATGTTCACTTTGTGCTGCTCCAGATGTTTAGCTTCGGACTCGAAGACGCTTTTGCGTAGCCTCTTGTACTTAGCCTATGCCTCAGCCACTTCATTTATGATCCTATCCTTCATATTTACTCCTGGCTGGATGTCCCCTGCTACGTCGTCTTCCAGCCATGATAGATAGTAGTACATATGATCGGCATGATACCTGTCCGGCTCAATAGTTTCTCCTTCCACAATGATCTTTTGGTTCCACATGTGTTGCGTTTGGAACTCTAACAGAATGGCATCTCCCTTGAAAATCTGCCTTGTACTGGACCATATTAGAAACCCGAGGTATGACTTGTTTTCTTCCAGCTTGTCTCATTACCCTTATAGGAGCATAAGGGTGATACCTCGCAGCCCGATCAGCACCAAGTGAGTAGTCCCCCTTGACCTGATGATGAACTCACTATTAGGAAACCATTCAAACATCCAATGTACCTACTCATCTGTCAGATTGCTGAAAAAACGCACCCAACCTATAGCAATTTCCAGGCTTTGCAAACCTGTCTGGAATAAACGTCATTGTCTTTGGGTGATGGTTGGCTATGTAGTCATTTAGTGGCCTTCGTAGAAGCTGTTGACGATACTTACCCCTCTGAAAGTGTTCCAGCAGCCAAACTTGTAGCAAAAGATTACAACCCTCAAAGTGTCTGAATCCCTGCTTGCACCGATCTAGAGCGCAGTACATCTCAGCTAAGATCATTGGGATGATAGTATAAGTTTGTTCTTCGATTCCATCCATTAAGATCCTGACGACCATGGCTAAGCGACTATGAATTCTTCCTCATTTCATTGGAAAGATCAACAACCCCGAAAAGCAGACAATGAAAAGATAAACCCGGCGGTGCACCCATCCCAAGAAAGTAATGGCTAGTTCATCATGGTGATGACGATATGACTTGCTATGCCCATAACGCTTGCAAAGAAACTCAAAAAGGATGTATTATTTCTTTAGACAAAGCAGTTCGTCATTCTTCTTAAAACCCAACATTTTTAGGAAACCGCGGGGAGTGCGATTCTCTGGTACTAGTAATCCCGGACTATCCCATGGCAACTTGGCGAATCCTCCTATTTCTTCTAGGAGAGGACTCATTTCTAAATTGCCAAATCGGAAAAAAAAAACTCTTTTCTCATCCCAGAACATAGTGGCGGCCTCGATCAACTCCCTATTTGGTCGAATGTTCATCAAAGATGGCAGGTCACCAAGTACTCTCCTCACATGATTTTTGTCACAAGGCGCAAGGTCTATCCACCAGTCAAGTAGCAAAGGTGGGATGTTTTGGACCATACCGAACCTAGGGATTTCATGCTTCATTTCCGGCAAACAAACAAAGGTTAGCCATTCCCCCTCCAGATTTGACTACTTAAGCAATGATGATCAACACGTTGGCACATTTTCTCCAAGTAATGCACATAATATGATAGCGTCCATTGGGATTGGGGAAGTCCCGTCAGACTTTGGACAAGGTTCATGTTAGCGGGTTGTTACGTTAACAACGCTTCAACCCGTACTAGGTTTAGCATGATGCATGTACATTTCAAATTAGAGTAGGGTTTCTAGAAAGGTCTAGACTGGCACTCCGAAGTGGACAATTTGAGAGGGAAAGGCACGGGACCGTCGACTGCACCGCCGATCGACTAGTCTACCGCAAATAAGCCTTTCCGATTTAAAAAGGTGGATTTCAGGAAAGCGCGGACACTCATCAAGCGCCGCTATGTTGATAATTGGTACAAGTGGAGTATGATGCGGAGCATGCTTTACGCAAAAATAGTAACACCTTGCCAAGCATTAGCATGATAAAAGTACGTAAAAGCAGTAAATAAAATAGAAAAAGTGAACATGAAGAGAAAAGAAAAGAAAGACAAAAAAGAGAAGTCAGTTTAGCTCATGAAAAAATGTGCGAGAACGTAATGAAGCAGGTAGGAAAATAGAGATGGGAGAGTCACAATATAGCAGTCTTAGACAAGATGGAGGAGATGGAGAGAGGTCATACATGTCATAGCAAATAAAGGAGAATGAGGGAAGGGATATGCATGTCATAGCAATTTAAAACAGATAAAGGCGAATAAGGGAAGAGATGTGCATGTAATAGCAATTTAAAATAGATAAAGGTGAATAAGGGAAGAAATGTGCATGTAATAGCAGTTTAAAACAAATAAAGAAAAAAAAAAGTAATCGACATAAGTCAAGTTCATTATGGTAAAAGCCTAAGTATTTCCCTAGCAGAGTCGTCATAAAGTCGCGCCCATTTTCTCGAAAGAGGGTTTCGACGTGTGATAAATCTTTTAAATGGGTATTAAAAGAGAAGAGTCGCCGCCTAACAATTTTGAGGTGCGTTAGGGCACCTATTTGCAAATAACTTTGTTTGACTAGTCCGTATCAGCAAAGATCGGGTAAGGGCTCAAATTACCTCAAAGAGAAGATGTTAGGCACTCTTTGAGATCCACAACTATGGGTCCCAGCCGAACTTTAAATTATGTGGATTACATAATTAGGCTAGGTGATCAAATAAATAAAGGAAAATTTAGAAGTTGAAGAGTCGTATTAGGACACATGAGAATTGGCACAAATCTTAATGACTACAAGGATACAACTACATTGGTCTATGAATAAGTGTAAATAATAAATACATAAAGAAAAAGGGGGGAGGGTCTTAAGTTTTTTAGCCTAAAGGATCACCCCATGCAAAATAAATAATACTTCGCAACTCCCTTGAGGTAGAGGTTGCTTATATTATTCAACGGGCACAGACTATCATCTCCTGCTACCCGATTACTATGTTAAAGTTGTTTACCTGAAGGCACTCTAATTCAATTCTAGGTAGTACCCTATGCGTGCACTACCCGTCTCATGCCTATGGTACAGGAGGCTTTTGACCTCTATTAGGTGGTTCTAGACTCAGTTTAGGTTGCTCAAAATGATAAAAACTAGGCGGCATTCAAAATATATAGGACTTCACGTAAAGGCAACTAGAGGCTCAAATTAGCTTCCACACATAAACAACAAATGCACGCGGGCAGTATAGGCAGTACATATTTTAGAGAATTAAGACGCATTAGAGTTGTCAAATCCTAATAGGCATAACTTCCAGGCGATTCTGATCTCCAGCATCACACACACATCATTGTTGTTTTTGACTATGAATTCGCAGATTAAAGGTGTTAAAGAGCTCATACAGGCATGATCTCTAAATTATTTATGCAATAGGGCAGTAAAACCGTTGAAAGCTCAGAATTAACGACGTTTAGGCCAATGCTCTATTCTGAACTCATTCTGGAAAAATTAGCATGATCACACCGTATGTGCCTAGTATGTTTACCCTGTTAATCTAAAATGGCATGTCTCCTTAACTATCCTAGTGTTACGTCTATCTTTAGCATGTTGTCACCTGCTTAATGATATAACCTATGTTGTATTTACCATGTTGCAAATTGAGTCTATTGCTCTCCTAGTCATGTTCTTTGTTTAACCAATACTGTCACTCTTGCTTCTAAAATGCCAATGTGTTTACCAATCCTGCTAAATGTCATACAACCCCGTCTCTATGAGGTGTTGCTTTAGAACTGTTTGGTTGGTTTCCATGGATAGTCCGTTAATTTATTTGGTAAATTGGTTAATATTATAAATATTGGTCTGGATATGAGTCCATATGTGGCTTTGGGTTGTGCAAATGGTCATACTATCCTGTTTTTGGGAAGTGCTTGGATCGGGGCCTGCTATCCAAATGAAAGAGTCTACTGAAGGCCCAGGCATTGCTGGGGTTAACTCTTCTTAAGTCTGCCTATTTGTTGGGCCTGTAATCATCTTGGTTCTGTAATATTTAAAGTCTGTTTCTTTTCTTCCCTTTTTATCTTTGGTCATGTAATAATTTGTAAACCAACGATGGGGGAGATTAGTGAAAGGGGCTGGGTTATTTTAATGCCTGCATAAAAGGGTAGAAAACATGCCTATAGGGTCTATGTGTTCTATTTGCTATTTCGTTCAGCATGCCTTATATGTTATTTAGTTTATTGTGTTGTACACTAATAGAAAGCATGCCTATAGGAATCACACACATATTTCACTTAACTTGTCAAAACATGTAGACTCAAGTAATTGCTATATTTGTTTCTATATGTACTACTAGACGCTTCTAGATAGCATGCCTACAGGATACAATAACACATGTTTTACTAATGTCCACCTAGATACCATGTCTATAGGATTTCAATTAATTAATTAATCAATCAACTACTTCTATTGCTCTTAGCACGCTGCTCCTTTAGATATCATGACAATACGATCTTAATCAATCAATTGACTACTTCTGTTACTTTCATTATACTGCCCCGCCTAGATGACATGCCTATAGGGATGATGTATTATAAAATCAAGTTCAATTGTCAATCCTGCTTATGAGATATTATCATTCGTTTGGAAAGTGTTTATGATATCAAAAAGGATTTGAAAACCTAGGAGTCTAAGTCATGAATGGTCAGACAGAGTCATAGTCAGGAAATGATAATTACACATGACAAACAGGCAAGCAAGCAATCGATGAGAAGCCTAATCATGCTGAGTATAACACAAAGATCTCAAAGTCCAAAGTTGTCATGGAAGGAAGACATATTATCTTAAAGTTAAATAGAACAGGCAGACTCAGAACTTAAGCCAGTCGACTATGCATGATCATGGAAACTAAATGTATTGGGATTCAACTAGAAGCATAAGCAATACCAAAGAATGCAGAATTGACCAAGCACCAGAACAAAGCAACTGGTTTGGTCAAAACATTATGACAACAAATATGGTTCATGTAAGCAGGTAAAAACTGAGTTCACATAAAGGAATTATCAATAGAAGTTTATTAAGGCATATTCTGGGTAAGAGATGATTCCCTAGGAATTTCAGTGTGAGAATCCAAACAAGGCATGAGAAAAACTCATAATAAACAGCAGAACAACAAAGCAAACTTAAAGATACAAAGTCATTCAAGCTGAACACATAGGAGCTTAAAGAATTAGGCAGGTTGTGACACTAGGAGATTCAGAATTGTAGAATAGCTACAATAGAAGTAAAACTGCCAATGATTACAACACAATATTTGAGTCATATTGGTTCGAACAACATGGATATGGGAAGCCCTAGAAACAAGAAAAAGAGGATGGAATTGCAAAAGTCAAGACACTCACCAGTTTACAAATTCAACAAAAAAAATTGAAGGGAAGGCCAAGTGTCAGAAACAACACGAATATGTCAGCAAAGAGAATAACCAAAAGACCCAAATCCTAGTGCGTCAGAGTTCATAGGAGCCTTAAATGAGCCCCAAGCAGTACTCGCACTAGGGAGGTCGTTAGAGAGGGTTCTGATGGCCTTGGCTTTCAGCCAGTCAAGAGCAATAGATTCAGAATAGTATCGAGTTAGTGAGAGTATGAGAGAATAGCAGTGATTCCCTTCTGTTAAGAGGGGTTAGGGGAGGGGTTTATATAGTAGTAAAATTGAATGAACAAACAAGGAAATATAATTAATCAAACACAAAAATAAGGAAATAAAAGCATGCAAAATTAATTTAAAACAAATTTAGGAGAAAATAGGGTAAACCCTAGTTCAAGAAGGAGAACACAAATAGTCAGAGATCTCACAGAATCGGACCCACACATCCTGTTAATGAGTGTATACAGACGAAATATCGTCTGGACTTAAACAAAATGGAGCTTGATTCCCTCGATTCGGAGCCTGGCACTTACCAAAAATAGGCGAGTACTATGTGATACCAAAATCATGTAAGAAACAACAAGACAGAGCATAAATGGAAAGGGAATCATGGAGTGATTCCATGTTGAGATCGGAGTTGGACAGAATAAGGGAGGTGGCTGCTAAGGTTTGAGAGGAGAGGAGAAGATAGGATTTAGGGGCGACAGTCTTAGAGAAATGGTAGGGTTTCGGGTGGGTTTGGTTAGTTTAAAGCAGAGGGGTGATTGTGGGCCGTTGATCTTGAGAGATCAACAGCTAGGATAGAAGAAAACGGAGCGATTCGTTTTAACAGGTCCCGATCGCGTTTGGGAGAGGGGTCGATTGGTTTAGGCCAAAGGAGGTTTGGCTAAGGATTGGGGATCTCTGGGCCAGTGATTTGGGTCTGTTTGGTCCGAATTAGCCCCAAATTTGGTCTACAAACTAAATACACGAAAAAAATTATAAAAATATTTATAAAAAGTAATTAACAAACAATAAAAATATTGTTTGTGTAGTAATATGCTTGAAAATAATAATTTAACATTATAAAAATATGAAATGGTATTTTGGTACAAATAATGTAATCAAAATATAATTATGCACATCATATAGGCTATTATTGTAAAATTAAGTAAATAGCTTAAAGATACAAATATACTTATATAAAATAAAGTAAAATATTTTAAAAAATATATGTTGATGCAAATAATAACTTTGGATAATTAAGTCATCACAGAATAATGTAAGGGGTAATTAATAAATATTCAAGTAATTTAAATGCAAGAAAATTAATTTTAAAGCTTTTTTTTAAAATTATAAAAAATATAGAAAATACTTGTATAACTCTTGTGAATTAAGTAATGATGCAAAAATGATATTTTGAAAGTATATATACTATATTAAAAAGTATGAGGCTAAAATTGGGTATCAACACACGTCCAATCCGCAATCAATAGTGAGTAAACACGATCGTTGGAAGAATAGTTCCCAACAAGTCGGGGTCGATTTCCACAGGGAGTTACTAGGGGTGTTAGGAATACACTTGATGAAAGAGAAAGGAATAACTAAATTTTACCTCCACAACAGGTTTTGATTTCTAATTCTAATTGTACTCTAGCAATTATAAGCTAAGAAAAGAAACTACAAGCGAATCAGTGTTTTTGGTGTTTTTCCAAATAGTTTAAAGCCCTAGGGCTGCGACTATAACCTAGGTGTTTGCCTAATGGGATAAAGACATTAATGTTTGTTTTGTTGATTGGGGTGTATTATAGCTCTCAACTCTACGTTACCCACTCAATACCTCTTGGTTAGAGAGTGATTTTGCCCAATTTGGCTTTCTCAAGTCCAAACGAGTATCAACCAAAACAAATCATAAGAGCTCAAGTCGGGTTCTTACTATCTCTAGTTTGAACCCTTTAATTAGGTTAATCAATCTCTCAATTAACTCAATTCCTTGTTAACTAAGTTATCTTAGGCTAGGTTTCTCTTTTTCAAGTAGAGACTAAGTCGAATAGGCATGAATCAATATTTGCAACCACTAATTCTAAAATTGATGCATGAACTAAGCTAAATAATCAACACTCAATCATAAACAAGCACTAAATTAATTATCCATAAGGTTTACACACTAGAGTTGGTCACAACCTTAGTAAAAATATAGCTACTCATAACGGAATTTGCAGAAAATAAAGAAGAAAAGCTAATTAAACTCATAATGGAAGACTTAAATGATGAAATCTAATGTTAAAATACTCAAATAAGCTAAAACTTCCTAAAATAGCAAAAAGAAACGGCTACAACAACTTTGTATGTTCAAACTTGACCTAATTTTGTGAAACTCGTCTATTTATACAGGGCCAAAAATCACGGACAAAAATATCCCTCGAGAGGTTCTACGGCCGCACAATTCCATGTGTGGTCCACAGATTTCTTCAGTTGGCAAGAAGGAGGTCTCTGTGGCCGCACATTACTGGACTGCGGCCGCGAGGCAAACTTCTGCGACCGCACAATTCTTGTGCGGTCCGCACTTCACAAATGCTTCAGGACTTGGTCTTCTTGCATATTTTCTGAACTTTGCATCTTTGTCAGTAAAAGCCTGGTTCTGCGGTCGCACAATTCATGTGGGATCCTCACATCGCTGAAAGTTCTGTTGAAGTTTGCTTCTTGGTTTGCGGCTGCAGATGGAATTCTGCGGTCCGCCATTTCTTCTGCGAGCCGCAGAATTCCTTCTGCGAACCGCACATTTGTGCTTCTGCGCTCTTTATTACCTTGTGCTTCGGAACACTCCTTTTTGAATGGGATTTCATCTTGATAGACCAAATTTCTAGCGTTCGTGCAATTTGCATAATTTCATTAGTCTCGGGAATACAATTCAATACTTTTGGACTAAAACAAAAGCTAAAAGGTGCTAATAAGCAGTCAAAATTCCCACTTATCAGCTAGACAAACCAATTAACATAAAAGACAATCTAAACTGAATTTTATCAAATAAATAATAAAATAAGAATATAAATTTTAAAATAGACTATCTGAAGAACTGGTATCACAAGTGATGAGCAACTGAGAAATAGAATACAACTTTGGTATGAAGAAAATATATTATCTTTTTGAATATACATAAACAAAAAAATAAGTTTTAAACTACCACGAATAAAATGGCAGCTAATAAGTGGATTACTTATGTCTTAAATACTCGCCCTCAAACTCCACAACAACTTAGTTCGAAAATATACACACAGAGCACAGAAGTAAAGTATGAGTACAACTGACTCATGTACTTAGTAAGTATCAAGATTAACCTCAACGAAGTAGTGGCGAGATTTAGTCAAAAGATACTTACTTTATATTTATCTCTGCAGTTCATAAGCACATACAAAAAAGAGAAAATAGCCAAGGAGCAATAAGTATGAATAATAAGGTGCACAGTCAAAATAGAAGATAAGAAGTATTTTTTTCAGATATCATGAACAAAAGCATATATCAATACACCATATCCACATATAGAGGAGATATGTGTCAAGCAGCATTTATTTGAATATTTCTACATAAGTCTAAAATGTCTATGCATGATAAACACCCAATCTTTACATCAACCGGTACTCTTCAAGTGTCCAGAAATCTGCTACTAAGTCTCATGCATATGTAAAATGCCCCGAGTAGCATAGATGATATGCATGAATGATGCATTTAAAGTGCATGAATACAAGTATCTCACATCAAACTAGAAACCCGTCAGTTTCCAAAAAACCTGCGCAAATACGGCCCAAGGTAAAATGGTTAATCACGTAAATTCAGAAGGATAGATCCAATTCATGTGCCATATCCGAGTATAAGAGCTCTACAATCAATCATCAATCTACATAGGAACACTTTAAATCAAAGTTAATTTATCATAATATCCTTTAAACTTTGATGTACTATTTTGCCCTTGACCCAAAAACAAAGCTTACTCCTCAGCTTTCTGCGTTTTATAAGAGTTTAAACAACTTTTGCATCGTGAGTTATAAATTAATGATAGGCCTTCAAGCTTTTATGTACGAGTTAATTGAGCTGTCCATTACTCTTTTTTATTTTCTCTTCTTTTAGCTTCCATCCGTTATTAAGAGCTTTTCGTTTCCTTATCAGATTCTATAAACTGTATAGGAACAGATAAGTCACTCAACTTTAATCTTTTTGGTCCTTTATCAAATTATTATCTGCTTTTTCCCTTAAAATACTTACTATTTGGTGCACTTCAACACCTTCTGCAACAAAGATACACTATTTTTATGTTACTTTCTTCATTTTCATTGTCATAGTAATTTCTTTTCACTTTCCCTTTGAGAACTCTATAAGTTTGTATTACTGGACACATCTTTCAAGATTATTTTTGTAAATAAGAATCAAAGGAGTGTGTATAGAAGATGACCAACAAAAAAAATTATGACGACAAAAAGTTTCTTTATTTCCCTTAGTATTACTACAGAATGATAGTAAAATTGTTTAGAAAGACAAACTTTATAATTGAACATATTACTGTTTGCACTCTTTGGATGACTTAAACTTTTCTATTCTTGCCTTGCCTTTTATCTTTCTTTGCTTTTTCTTCTCTTTCCCTATGTTTCTCCTAAGGTTAGGCAAGGCGTCAGTTCTTGCGTATTTACATTGATTCAAACTCAGTAATTCTTTGTTGGTTCGCTCATCTCTGTAGGGAACTTAGTAACTGAGGTACTTTGATATACATGGAGATCGTACCTAATGGATTATATGAACATGCCATTTTACATGGAAAATGCAAAACATCTGAAATAATGATAGAAACATGAAGACTGCAACTAAGGCAAGATTCTGTGTTCATATCACACAAGTCATATATCATCATATAGTGTGCTATGCATATCAATGAAATAATATCATGAGATAATTAGTTTTGTCTCCGTTATTTTTAGAATGAATTGACTTTGTTAAAAGACTAAGCTTAAAGTAACAATATAAAACTAAAAAATAGACAAAAGATGTAGAGTGGAAGGAGAGAATTTTCTTATTTCATCAAGTGTATTCAAGTATCTGCAATATCACTTCTCATCCTCTATTTATAGTATTACATAGAGATATACAAAAGAATGCTATAAACATGGCAATAAGCATTTGAGATCATGGAGAAAGATCATTGGGAGGTTATGAAAGCATGGGAGGTTATCGAAGTCCCTCTCATCCTCACCATACATATATCAATTCGCACAAAAACACTCATCGTTCCAATAGCAGTCACATTCTTACCATGCATGTACATGCACTACTAGAAAACAGCAAAAATAACGACCAAAAATTAGCGACCAAAGTTGGTCTGCCAAAAATAGCGACCAAAATTGGTCGCTAAACTTGTAAAAAAAATAAAAAAATAAACTTAAAGATATTAGCGACCAAAGTTGGTCGCCATATTCGTCAACATGTTGACCGGACTGGTCAGACCAATCTGGTCAAAGAAACTTAACAATTTGCGACCAAAGTTGGTCGCTAATGTGGACCCACGTTTGAATTTTGTGACCAAGATTGGTCGCTTATTGAGGGATAAAATTTGGGGGAGATGAGCGACCAACGTTGGTCGCTTATCTGAAAAATATAATTTAATCAGAATATCTGTGGGCGACCAAAGTTGGTCGCTAATGTTAAAGTATATATATTTGCAACTACTTTTGGTCGCTTTCGTGTAAACATTTTGCGAAAATTAAACTCACTTTTGTATTTACTGCATGTCTAAATAATATAAATGTAAGCCATTAACGCTTTTGTAATACAAGGGATTAATATCCAGTTAAGTTGTACTACGGAGCGTGCATGCGTATCAATATA